>JACJUY010001425.1:52017-123410 GCA_014220935.1 Platorchestia sp. MABIK | reverse complement strand
GTAGTCTGGAGGCAGCTTTTCTCAGGTCTTGTGGAGGTCCGCGGCTTGCCGCTGGGATCACCACACACGCGCACAATCAGAACAAGACAGGGACTTTCGTCGACTGGCTGCTGCTGACACCGATCGAGTTTTTTATGAGCGAAATGCAACTCATAATCATTTGTCAAAACGAAGTGGACAAGAGAAATTATGGCTTCGTATCTTGACGCCGTTTCCGCGAGCGACTCCTGATGACATTCAAACGTGCGACATTAACCACAGCAGCAGTGCAGTCTCTTAAACATTAAATTCTGACTCGTTTCATTGCAGTTCGTTCAAGTGGTGACCAGTAGGGTGCTCGCATATTGGCTTTCAATTTTCTATTTTTCTTAGATTAGGCGGGCTCTTCCTTCACGGAGCTCTGATTACCCTAGATTTGCCCATATTTTTCATTACCCTAGACATTACCCTAAGGTACCCCTGATTACCCTAAACTAGGGTAATTACCCTGCTCGTGGAAACACTGGGTTTGCAGCCGGTCGCTCCAAAATTATCAAGCATGGCTCATCTGCCTCATACAGTCTGTGCCAACCCGAAATAAGCGTACAAACTCGCGAATTCGGCACCAGTTCAGATATGTCTCCAGACATATTTACGCGTGTGAGGGGGCCTTAAGGTCAGGTAAGGTCGGCAGAGAGCTGATACAGAGCGTGGAAAAGTCGTAGAAAGTCGAAATGGGGCAGTGGAAAGTCGATACGTAGCCGGTGAGGGTGGGAATTTCCAAATGACTGTAAAGGAAATTCAAAGGTTTTGTAGCCGTTTTTTAACGCCGGAAAAAGTGGACATGGCGACCAAAAAACGGCTGCTTTTCCGAACAAAACACGGCTAGAAGTCTGGCCTACCGCGGCACAGAAACTACTTGACAACGTCTTATTTTTTTTTAACTGGGTGCAGTATGTCTCATAAAACCCGTACCGAGGAATAATTTTTCCTTATCAGTAATACCATCAAAAGAATACATAAGCATTTAATTTTTAGCAAAATTATCCATCAAAATTAACCTTTAGAAAAGGTATTACTGATTATGATGGTAGTACTGAAATGGAAACATAAATACTCGGTTCGGGTTTTTGTGGGACGTACAGTATTGGTTTGTCATATATATCTTGAGACTTTTTTAAAGGAAACTATCGAACCCCGTCATTTTTGACGGATCATGTACACTAGTAGATAAATATTAGTAAAACTTATTTTTAACGCTCTGTTGCCAATTTAAAAGACGTTCGTAAGTAAAGAATATAAAAACATATGCACAGGTTGCGACATCTGCAACCATCAAAAAATAAAATATTCATCTTATAAATTGTGAATAGGTGGAGTTGGAGTCACAAAATAGTAATTGGGTGGAGTCGGTGTTGGAGTCGCAAAATTCTGGAAGATGGAGTCGGAGTCGCAAAATTCTGAAAAGGTGGAGTCGGAGTCAGAGTCGTCAATTTATTCCTCCAACTCCGCAACCCTGGTTACATGGTTGGTGAGTTCACCCCAAATCTGTCGTACTACAAAAGGCAGATCTTTGTGTTTTCCTTTGGCCCATTCTCGAATTATTTCCTCACAATTGTGGCAAACAACATGAGGAGCTCATTGCTTATCTTGATCAGTAAAATGAACTTCAAAATATGCTTTATAGGCACGCTTGACGAACGAGGATATGTTACGTCTCTGACGACTGAGTATGTAGCATCCACATTCCACATATGTAGCAGAAGGCATCAGGCTTGTTTCTGCAACGATGTCTCTCTTTGGAAGGTATGTTTGAACTGGAACAAAAGAATGATCAAAATTTTAGAAGCCATTTATATAAATGCACGTGAAAATGCTTTTACATGGTTTATGTAAGTTCACATTTGTACAGTATCATTAACCTCAAACTGCATACAAACTAGAGCTTGTAGAGATAAACATAAATTCAGATTTGAAATCAATGCCTAAAACTGTTTCAGAATCAGGTAAAATATCCAATGCAACTCAAAGTTACCGAAAAAGTGTGCCGTAGTGTTATTTGATCGCCAATAAATTTTGTTTCATGCTGTTTAAACATTTTGATAATTGCTTGTTCTTTACTGTCCTTGCCATTCTATGATAGAGCTCGACATTTTTAGATTACATAAAAAACTAGTTGTGCAAAGACGTCTAGGAACGGTAGAAAAGATGTTTGTTTAAAGAAGAAAGGACATTCGGAACTATTCGTAAACCATTGCTTTGATCAAGTTTCAGACAAGAAACAGCGTCAAGCGTTATGATTTAGTACCAAGCCTCTCGCAGCTACGGACTAGCTGATCAGCTTCAGAAAAGAGTAGCCTAGGTATAAACATATGAAGTGACCGTTTGATTTAGAGAGATAATGAAGATGTACTTTCCACGAGGCATTAAAAAGTTAAATCTTATGCTTTACTTGTAGAACTTTTTCTGAAGCTTAGATTCAAGTGACGTCGCAATAGGTAAAGTGACGCAATGGGTAAACGACTGAAGCAATCGCTCATGACTTTAGTCGTTCAAACGTTGATATTGATCGTTTCACTTGACTGTCGAATCGTCAAAAATCTATTATAAATATTATTTGTGTACAAGTTCAGTCTGTCAACAGGTAGTACTTTACAACAGTTTCAAAACGTTCACTGGAAAATGGGCGCGGGGAAAGTCCTAAACTGTTGAAGAAAATAAGCGGGATTTTCATCACAGCGGCTTGTGTGCAAAGCAGTCACTTCATTCGACCGTATCAATCGGAATTTTGTGTCATTCGAGAATTCTCGGCCAAGAATGAAAGTGCTATCTTTCATTATCTTTCTCCTCACATGATTTGTTTTGGGCGAGCTTTTTCCTGTTTCTCAAACTACGAATTTTAGTGAGAGGATGTTAGTTCCACTGCGTAGCTAGAATTCAATATGAATGCAAACATGGCTTCGAACCATTACGGAAATTGAATTTTATGGATATATAAAAGCGTTTAAAGGAAATATGTGAAGGTTGTATTGTAATACAACGACGAGTAACTTGACGCTGACACGTTGCAAGTATACAGAAGTAAGCATTCCAAAACAGAAATTAGTTTTTTCAAGAACTGCAGTTTCAAGAACTACATAGGTACATAACGAGCGTGTTGATATTTTTATGACCCAAATGTTCCCACGCCTAGTTGTTTGTTGTGGTCAAGCGTGGAATAATTTGGAATGTGATAAAACATCATTAATCAATCATTTCGCTACTTTGCTCGGTAATGTGTTCTACTGGTTAAAGAAGCGAGCTATTGGAATTGCTAACAAATTTTCATTTTTTTAGGTCTGAGAAAGACTAACTGCTTCATGAAACCAGATCGTAAGCTGTCAGATAAAAACTGACAAAGATTAGTGATGGAAGGACATCACAACTAATTCCCTAGCTTTGTTTGAGGAGGCCATCAAATTTATTGTTACAAAGTTTTACTTCTCATCAAAACCATTATTGATTAGTTCCTGAATGTTCAGAAAAATAACATTCATGATAAAAAATATAATACATTATTATGGAGCAGAACTACTTCAGGTGAAATTAAAATAGTTTCTGCATCATATTGGCTTAATTACTTCAACCCTTAATTATCACCCTATTTTTTAACAATAAAACTTTCCTGTCAGTATAACTGCACTTCACTGCCGAAGCACCTTCCTTTGTTCCTGCATTTTCGTTCTTTTCGTCACGTAGCGCAAGGCTTGTGGTCCGAATGCAGAGCGTTGAGCGGGTAAGAGCTTTTCTCAGATTTGTTCAATTCTGTTAATTAAAACGTGCTATTTACTTTCATTCAGTTAATGTGACATACTAATCACCTCAACTTTTCTCTCGTGCAGTAAACATTTGCACATCTCTCCTACTTATGCTCTGAGTCCAGAATCAGGACGCCTGGAAAACCTTTTCAATCGCTGGCTGAATAACAAGACGGCACTTATCTTCCAATTGGCGCAACCTTGAACAAGGTTCCCTACGCTGCGACAACAAAAGCGTCTCTTTCTTCGACTCAACATTATGATCGTCAAAGACTCGCTTTGACGAGCAACAAGGAACCTCCTCGCACTGGAGAGTTAAAACCGTGCCTGAGCACGGTTTACCTATCTATTTCATTCCTGTTTGTCTGCCCAGTGCATTAACATTGAAAAACTTAAACCTGCAGTGTGTGTCATTCACACACTGCAGGTTTAAGTTTTTTTAATGTTAATGCACTGGGCAGACATAATTACCTTGGAATTGTTAGCCGTGTATATTGCATTTAAATGTCTCTTGAATCTCTTGAAATCCTTGAAAACAGCCATGGCAGAGCAAAGACGATAGACTTTACTCTGGCTGTTTTTAAGGATTTCAAGAGATTCAAGAGACATTTAAACGCAATATACACGGCTACCAATTCCAAGGTAGGGAGACTTTTGTACTTCAGAGGGGCTATTTTATTCTTGCTGAAAAGTAAATTAGATTTGACGTTATCGTCTGTTCCGACAGCGTAAATGTTAAATCCGTAGCACGTCTTTGATGCGTCAGAAAATATGACTAAGTTCACATCTTCATCGGAGGTCAGAGCTTTTCGTTGAAAGCTGAATTCGGTCAATTGGTCTAAATGACCTTTAAGATTAAGCCAAGAATTTGAGAGAGTTTCTGGCAATTCATCATCCCATTTCAAATCTGCTTTCCACATCTGCCTCATCAACACCTTTCCACGTACTGTTACGGGGCCAACAAGGCCTTCAATTATGCTGCAAAGGTGATTTTTTATTTGAAAACTTGCAAGTTATTCACAGAGAAGAAAATAAAAGACTTAGCTTAGCTTAGGAGGTATAATATAATGCGAAAACATATTTACAAAATTTTTATGACTATGCTTATGAGAAATATAAATTTATGATTTTCCTACCTGTATAAAATAGAGGGTATCAGAAAATTACCCTGTTCAAAATGAAATGAACCCACTTGCTTTGAGTGTGGGTGGAATTCTAAAACTAAATTATGAATACAACTATGATTGTTATATGAGATGAATTCTCTGTGTCTCAATTCTTTTATCTATTAAAAAATTAATGGCAATCAAGTTTCTTCATGCAAGGATGAAGTATTCAATAAAAACCCTCAATATCAGTGTTAGGTTTTGTTTCACTTAGCTGAAACTTATAATCTCGGCCAAGTAAAATTACAACATTTTCTTGTACTGGAAATTTTTCAGCGGAAATTCGATAAATTAATATACTTAAACTGCACCTCATTATCAAGTCAATATTGACACAATAATTAGTTGATATTGGGTTGATGATAATATTGTTATTGGGCCAATATATTTTTCCAATATCAACCTAATTTTCCAAAATAAGGTATTTTTCCCAATGATCATTTTGAATATCCAGTCAATATTGAGACTGTATATTGGCTCAATATTACGTCAATAAATTTTGCTACCTGGGAAATACTTTTTATTCCTTGAAATTTCCCGAAAAAAATTCGGGTTTCTGAGATATTAGCTGTTTATTGTTTTAAATAGTGAAATTTAATTGCACAATTACTCGCAATATTTATTTTTAATTTACGTTACAAACACTTCTATTCTATGAGAGCTCAGAACATTGAACTCTGTAAAATCAATTAACAAATCAATTGTAGCAGTTTACGACTCATTAAATGGCCCCAACGCACTGATTAACAGTGTAACGAATATATTGAATCGGATTTAAAAATAAATTTGAATATTAGGGCTTCATCAAATTTGTTGAGCGGCAACAAGGATTTCGAAATAAATACTTTTTCAGTCAAAGAGCATGTCATAAGATTTAGTTATCACATAGCGCAATTTCTTCATATTGGGGTATTTGAATTTGTTCTAAATCCTGTTAAACTAGCTTTTTTGATTAAATTTTATCTTGTCATTTAAAAAATCACAAAGACATTTTAATAAAATTGAGTAAAGAATACCGTTGCATAACTGTGATAGTTAGGTATTCTACAGCGTCATCTTAAGGCCCGTCCACACTATCAAACTCTTCGTCAATCACAGACACACCAATACGCGAACGAAAACACAAGCTTCTCTGAATCGTGTCCAGACGTCCAGACTACGTGTTTGTCGGTGTGAAGTTGTTCGCGAGCAATATGTATTTTCAGCTTCAGTTCAGACAGTGTTTATTTTAATTAAATTAGCATCAATTAAATCTAAACCTTCGTACACATTCAGTCATAACTGAATAACATGGAATAACAAGAAGTTACCTAGTTAATTTCAGTTATAAATATCCATGCCGTCCTACAATTTACTGCATTTGCTTCAAAAACACAATTGAATCGATAAAATAGGAAAAAATACATAGAAACCAAGTAATTCACTCGCAAAATCACTTTCCACAATACATAAACAAGCGTGTGTTCGCTGTTTCCACGAAAGTTCGTGTTCGGAGTTTTCTAACAGGATGGAAAACACAAACACACCGAAATCTGACAACTTTCCATCTGTATTCCTGTTCGCGGACTGCCGACAAACACAAGATTCGGCCAAAAGATTGATAGTGTGGACGGACCTTTAGACATACACTTGAAATCCATGATCGTGTCTAGTTAGGAGCAATAATTATTGTGGTGTGCATATCGCCTTAGGTCCGACCCCGATGTGAGATCTCAAAAATTTGGGATGCAGCTGCATTTAAGCGCACCAGGCCGTACTGGCCATGAGGGGGCTACTTCACACTCCGCATTTCGACTGCTCATATCTTCATGGTGCTTCAGGTGGCGGGTTCACAAAACTTTTACTGCGACCTATAAAGCATCGGTAAACAATTCTGAAATCTTCATCACTGAGAATCAGGTCGGGCGAGCGCCAAACTGACAATTAGCGCAGCGACACGCCTTTCAGAAATTTCGGAGGCACTACAGAAAATCACCAGGAACAACCTAAGCTTCTTGAATTCTTGATGGGTTGGAAAACTATGCTCATACTGAAGATTTTTTTAATATAAGCTTTTTATGTTGAGAAATCACTGTAGACTATGTACCTTTTCGTATGCTTGCAATTCGTGACGTCGAGTTGGATTGCTTGATTTACATCGCCACGTTTCGCTAGAATTAATTGAAATTTCCAAGATATTGGAAACGCACAGCTCATCATTTATTGGCATTAATTAGTAATATTTTCTGCAATTTTGCTAGATTACAATATTTTTTGCCAAATCCCCAATTTCGATAGATATGTATATGAGCTGAGGTTCCAGAAAAAGCACAGTAAGGGCTCCGCACTTATTTTATGCCGTTCGTTTTGTCAAATTAGCTTGTACGCGAATTCTAATCTTGCTTTATATATTATGAATGTTTTTGACGTGCTTCTTTGGCTGAAATTTTTTTTCCAGTTTTTGATAATTTGAAATTGTTTCTCCAAATCGGTCAAGGACTAATAAACTCTCGCGACCATGTCCTACAATTTCTTTCTTTGTAATCTTTAATTTCAGCTCTTCCTTAACCCTTCCTAAAAGTTTAAATCCCTCTTCGTGACCTCTTTCAAATATCAGTGCAAACATTATTACACCATTTCTGCAACCAAAACAAATACATTATATATAACGAAATTGGAGGATCAGCGAAAATATTATAATTACTGACCCTGATTGAAATTCTAACGAATTGATTTGAAACGTAACGACGTACTTTAAACAAACCAACTCGATGTAGTGAATTGTAAACATACGGAAAGAGACAGTGCACAGAGAGAGTCCATCCATCATGGTCAGCAAGTCAAGTTTTTCTTGATGATTTTTGAACCTTGCCTTTATTATTCCTCAACAGCAAGTACGCCCCATTGAATTTCACTTCTGCGTTTGTCCGGCCTAATTCCTAGTAATGTGGATTTCAGAATTTTCTGACGATGTGCTCTTGGTTACAGTAATGAATTGTGAGCATGCCGCCTGTAGCACTACAAAGGTACGAGTTGTCGAGTAGTGGAGTGTGGAATAATTATGGTCAATGCTGCCTGCCACTCTTTTACAGCGGCATAGTCAAAATTTTACCATGCCACATCGTGTTTGAACGCTAAGCGATGTGCATACAGCAATTTCAATCCCCTATAGCGTGACTATAGGTTATAAGTGCATGCCAAAGAAGATTTTGTACAATACCTATCACATCTACGCAGCGATGTCCATTACTCAATTTTATCAAATTACGTTCGTGATATTTTTTTCAAAGAATATAGCTTGCACCGTATGACACTAGTTAAGTTTTCGGATACACGAACTGTAGCGCTAATTTATATGAGGTTTTTCGTCAATGTATAAGCATCCATTTTTAGCTCGAATATTAAAATTCATCCGCACAGGTTTTCTTGCAAAGCATTCTACCATTGCTATTAACCTGAAATTCAGACGTACTTGTGAAATCGAGCATTCACTCTGCAATGATCAAGAAAGCTGTTGGAATGAAATCAATAAAAAACGCTGCAGTGCAGTTTCGGAAGATCCTACTTGGAGAATTGTTCCATTTCCTGCACTAACTTGAATTACAACGTTGCTTCTTCGTCGCAAGAAATACACTAGACTCGGTTCAACTGATAGCAAAATTGCAAAACTGTAAAGAAATCACACACTTCAAGGGTTTTCAGAATTTAATTTTGTAACGAAATAGAAGACAAAAACGTAAAGTTGAATAACGTATTGATGCAGGAACGGAGCTGTATTCCGTTCAAGGAAATAGGTAGCGATGCCCTCAATTGCTCCTAATTTGTGAATGAGTTCAGGGCAGACAGGGAACTGCGCAGCCTAGAAAGAATAGAAAAAATTGGCGCGAGTCGAGCATCAATAGTAACTATGGTAAATAAGGTGGCAATTGCGACTAACTAAAGCAAACAAGTGAACAGGAATTATCAGAAATATGAAGTTTCAAATTCTAAGGCAGAACAAGTAATTTATTTGGGACGTAATCAAATTATTAGAAGGTACCTCCAGAAGAGTTGGAACATCTGACAAATTAAGATTTAGATGAGCGCTAGACAAGAATTTGAACGGAGCCGAAAGACGCCCTCATCTGCATGCTGTCGGGTTGGAAGCACACAGGACCCGGCCGTAGTTGCGGTATACTGAGCGAAAAGATAACTGTAAACTTGTGAAATACACAAAACTAGTAAATTGCTAGCAGGTATTTCAATGAAAACAAATGGTTGAGCAGAAATTCAATTAGGAAAACAAGCCTAGTCCTCAAACCTCACCTAAGGAATAACTTCCCGAGTGAAGCCATACGACGGGAGAAGAATGCCATACAGAGCAAGTATCAAGAGATGTTAACACCTCAAAGAAGGCCAATCAGGCTCAACAAACACTTAGGTAGCTTGACAGGAAAGTAAGTTCGGCTCAACAGAGCCAAATTAATAGTAGAGGAGGCTCTAGAGCCTAGTTGACACTAGTAGCAGTAGAGGAGGCTCTAGAGCCTAGTTAACACTAGTAGCAGTAGAGGTTGCTCTAGAGCCTAGTTAACACTAGTAACAGAAGAGGTAGCTCTAGAGCCTAGTTAACACTAGTAACAGAAGAGGTAGCTCTAGAGCCTAGTTAACACTAGTAGCAGTAGAGGTGGCTCTAGAGCCTAGTTAACACTAGTAGCAGTAGAGGTGGCTCTAGAGCCTAGTTAGCACTAGTAGCAGTAGAGGTGGCTCTATAGAGCCTATAGTTAACACTAGTAGCAGTAGAGGAGGCTCTAGAGCCTAGTTAATATAAATACCGCTCTGAATGGCAAGTTAAACAAAATAGACATGAATCACACATTCACACAAACCAAAATTAGGAGCACGGTCAAAGAAAAAACCAAGATTACGAGAGTTGTGGCGAATGCTCAGGCGTTGTGCAGCTATTTGTAGTTTCACGTTAATGCATTTAAGTAACACAGGACGAGTAGCGAGTCCAGTAGAGCGTGTTGGGTGACGTTAAAAAATATAAATCCTCTAATATGAATAAAAAAGTCTCTCGGACATCGCATCCTCTTCCGCCTCTTTTCTTTTCTTTTTTCTTTTGTTGACGTTTATTGGAGCTTCGAAGAGGTCTCCATGCAGCTCCTCGGCAGAGCGTATCTCTCTTCAGAGCTGGGTCGGGTATAACAGAAAGAAGATACGTTTCACCATGCAGCACTTAGAGTCATTCTTTAGTAGTATTTCAAGTCAAAATTATAGTTGTCTCCTGATTAAAATTTTGTACACACAACAGTACATTCAAACGCACTGGGCAGCCAAACCCCGTAGGGGGTTACAGCTGCCCACTCTTCCGCCTACGGTCAGCTTTATGCATCGCCTAAAGTTCTAACTGAAAAGTACTTGAGAGGCGCACACGGAAATTCTCAACAAAATAAAAAATAACTTAAAATAAAAACTTGCTCTAACTGCTGTAGTTTAGGTGTGAATATTGTGTTTTAAGACTCGTATATTTGTCTACCTCTCAGCCCAGGAACTGCTTGAGTAACAACATCTCTTCTCTGCCGCTAGGGGATGTTCTTTCAAATTCGTCCTGCTCAAATTCGGAAAGTCACTTATATTGCGCTTCATGCTGCGGGTAGCTGGTTGTTTTGGTGACCACATAGCCATGTTTTGACTATGTAAGATTCGTGGCACCTGCTCTCCTGAGTCATAGTGCTGCGTCTTCAGCTACTGCTTCTGTTCTCATTGACCTCTCTTTTATTTGTGGAAAAAATTAGTCGAGTTCTTTTGTTTTATTGGTGTTGAGTTTTAGTCAGCAGCGTGAATGACGAAGGGTAGCCACTTGGTATAACCCACAAAACACTCATGACAATCCTAGACTCCTACGGTCATTAACATAATCAGTACGATTTTCTAAATTGCATGTTATAGTTTTTATGTACTCATATCGCGTATATCGATGAAGTATATCGATTGCTCGCCGTAACATTTTCAACATAGGTGGAACCGTACAAAAAGTTAACTATCCAAAATAGTGTTGTCATAATGTATTCGAGAGAGGAAGAAGGTAAGAGTTTTCGACACAAAGCTATCAAGAGCAATTTGAGACTAGAATAAGAAGATTAAAAAATGCTGTTCTTTAAAGTTATGACATTCGTGGAATCCGTGGCCTTTTTAAAAATGTTTTAATTAAGAACGAAAAAAGGGAAAGAAGATGCTAAAACACCCTCACATTAACATCCTTTTCTTCTTTGCGGTAATTAACTTGGTTTTGAGCAAAATGAATGTGAGTAACTGAGAAAACAAAACAAAATCCCTGTGACACATAGTTGAAAACACTCTTGTTGGGGTGCGCGTATATTGGATCATAAGTCCAAAATGTTTGTTGCATAGCTGGAACAATACGAAAAGTTGACCACCGAAAATGATTTCGTCTTAATGCACATACGAGCGTAGGAAAGTAAAAATTGCCAATGAACTACGTCGCATGTTCAAATGTTTTAATATGAGTTAAAAGTGCTTTCAAATATCTCAAAATTTAGACCCTGACTTGATATCTACACTTGGGAACCGTAATACTTATACCAGTTAATTTTTGAAACAAATGGTTGGGAGAAAAGTACGTAGAAAATGCCTTCCCTCCGTTGCGTTGGTCTGATTTTAACAGTGCATTTTATTACAAGTGGTCGAGAAAACATTGTGCATGTGATGTGTTGTTGTTAAAAACACTCTAGTTAGTGCACTCCCACATTGAAATTTAAGCTTACGAACGTTGGAACTAGTGAAATGAGGTATTATGGTTGAAAGTAAAATGAGTAGATCCGAATTAATATGTGTTTTAGACTGCGAGGTTGATATTAGAGGCAAATTTACACTTTTCGTATCAACAAGTAAGCTAAATAACTGGCTCGGATAAAATCAAAGATTTTTCAGTAACACAAATATCGAACTTCATATGCTACTAGCTTTGGCACAAAAAGGTTCACCGGATTCAAACAGATGAATCGGATCGTTGTACAATGCCAACCATAACATTTTCAACATTGCTGGGACAAAACGAGAGAGTCAAAACAACCTATAATAGTGTGGCCAAAGTATACTCAAAGAGTGTAAGGGACGGCAGATTGTCACACAATATTAACTAGAGCATTTTAGGAAGGGAATTAAATGTCTACACACATACACGTACATATATACATCCATACGCATATATACACATAAACATACATAGGAGCGTCACATGTGAGTACATACATGTACTTAATATTCGCATACAAGTAATCAATCATATTGCATATGCATAATACAGATATGTTTTGATTGTTGTAGGATGTAATGAAAAGATAAGATAATTAGCACTAAAAATTCCTGACTTCTTTTCCAGTACGTACAGCAGTTTACACTTACTGTGTAGACGCAAGATAAAGAGCTATTTTAGTTTTGAATTCTCTAAGTGTTTGAGGGGTTTTGATGCTCTGGGGGAGTTTATTCCACAGAAAGGCGCCTGATCCTGATAGAGCTTTCTGCCCGATGTTAGATGAACGGTATTTGATTAAGACATCACGCCTCCTATTCGGCTTTAGGTTGGTGACGGTAGGGGAATGGAATTTCACTACTTCAGCATTGCTATGAGGAAGATATAAAGAGGAGAATACGTATTGGGCTTTGTGCGCCAGAAACCTCTCCTGAATAGGAGCCCAGCCGAGCTTATTCAGGAGAGGTGTTACGTGATCTTTCTTTTTGAATTTACCTTTGCATACAACTTTAGCTGCAAAATTCATGCATTTTTGGAGATGTTTCGGTATATCTCCCCATACCAGGCGAACTATTCAATACGTGATAAGGCCAAGGATTGGATGGCCAATAGTCTAGATTCTTCGTCAAGCATACTTTTTATACGATTAAAAAACATTAAAGTCCCTTGAATTGTGTTGCAGGTTTATCAATGTGGGATTTGAAGGACATGTCTCTATCGAACCAAATACCCAAATTTTTTACTTTTTCTGATGGGTGAATTTTATCATTTCCAACCGTAAGACTTAGATCCAGATTTCGAATATTTTTTATTTTATCTTTTGACCCAAAAACAATTAATTGTGTTTTACTCGCATTTAGCTCGAGACCATTTTGGTCATACCATGACTTGAGGCTGATCAATAAGGCTTCAACCCAATTTTTAGTCCGTGGTATTTCTGCTACAGAGCTTGTCATTGCAATTTCGACATCATCAGCATACATAGAGATTCGAGTGTTAGAAGGCATTGGAGGGAAATTGTGAATGAAAATAGAAAACAAAAGCGGACCCAGAATGGATCCTTGAGGAACACCAAAGTTATTTTGAAGGAATGGGGACAACTTGTTATCTAAGAGGACTACATGAGATCGATTTGATAGGTAGCTTTTAAACCAATGCGTATCAACTCCTAAGTTCGGTATTTTTCGTAGGAGTTTATCATGTTCGACGCTGTCGAATGCTTTAGAAAGATCGAGTAGCAGCAAAAGTGTTACATTTTTTTGGTCAATATCGCTGTATATTTTTTCAGTGATATTGAGCAGGGCGTCTTGAGTGCTAGTCTTCCTCCTATAGGCATATTGATTTCGATGAAGTAAATTTGACTCGTCCAAGTGAGATGACAGTTGATTCGTTTCTACTTTTTCCAATATTTTGGAAAGGACAGGTAAAAGGCTAATAAGCCTGTAATTTGACGCTGAATTTATGTCACCAGTTTTATGCAATGATCTAATTATGGAGTGTTTCCACTGGTTTGGAAACTTATTAGTTGCTATTGATGTGTTGATAATCAAACGAATCAGTGGTGCTGTGACTGGAAAACTGTCTTTGATGTATTGAAGGCTGATTTCATCATGTCCGACTGCTTTTGTGTTCTTCAATGAGTACAAAATAGTCCGTAACTCTGGTAAATCGACAGGACGTGGCCTCCACAGGGCACCAGCCTTTGAAAGTGTAGTAGGGTACGAACTTTCAACTGACAGCTGCCCCGGACTGGTTTTATTTACTTCACTGAAGACTTGTGCACCTACTTTTGAAAAGAATGTATTGAACTCAAGGGCTTTTTCCAAAGGATTTTCAAAATTACTTTTGCGGTCTGAATTTTTATATTGTGCCACCTCACTAATAATTTCTCATGTACGTTTAGGGTTATTTTTCACCTTCAATAGTTCTTGGTGAAAGTGAGTTTGTTTTGCTTGCGTGATTTTCTTCGGAAGAATCTTTCCAAGTTCTTTATATCTCTTGTATCTTTATATCTCTTGTATCTTTATATCTCTTGTATCTTTATATCTCTTGTATCTTTATATCTCTTGTATCTTTATATCTCTTATATCTTGAGAGGAAGACAATGTTTTGCTATTTTTTCTTCTAGCATATATTTACATTGTACCTAGTGTATTGACTTCTTTTTATAACTTTTTGATCCTTTGAAACATGCTCTTATTTCCTTAACGCCATATGTATAAAAGAATCATATTTGAAAATGAGTCACTCAAAAGTTTCAAAAATTATTAGAACAATTTTCAACGTAGAACTAGGAACATTGTGATTAACACTATGACATGAAATTAATATCAATTGAATGAAAAAAACTTCTGAGAAAATTGTGCATCATGCAACTGCTTACAAAATGAATGTTGTAACTAAATCTGCCAAGTTCACAGCTGAAATTTTTACTCTAAAGCTCTTATTTCCTTTATATATAGATACTTAACAGTTTCTGAAAATTATAAAAGATGATATTCAAGCGAAAGAAAAACACGAAATCCATTATTGTGACCGATATCATTCAAAACCAACATTCTAGTATTCTTCAGTATTTTTGAAGTGCTGAAGTACTGCCTAAAGGTTATCGAACCTTAATCGGGGTTGTGCATGTCCAAAACTAGTGGTGTTAATATTGGGTATGGTTTTCAAACTCATAATTGATTCCATATCATTTTTGCTTTCAGAGCCATCTTCGATTATTAAATTACCACTGGGCCGTTTGAGTACACTTTTGTTTCATTTTCTACCCATTTCTACTCATTATTGACTAATTTTGGTAGATGAAATATTCATTTTAATATGCTTATGATTTTTTTTTTCAGTACAAGCGATATATTCTTCTCCGCATTCTATAATATTATTGCCATGAAGCTGAATTTTTCCCAAATTTTTTTGGAATTGTTCTCAAGATGGTAGGAATAGATTTCACTCTACGTTACAAGTGTTGTCCGTTGCAGGAATCGGTTTTAAAATATTTTGTTAAGCCACCCAAACGAAATATAGCATTTTTTACGTTCATAATATTCTCCAATTTCATATCATATTTTTGCATCTGAAAACCCATTCAGAGTAAAATTTTATCCAAGGAATGAGAAGACACAGAATCGTTGTTACTCTAACTGCGAAACAACGATTTAGAAACCAGTAACTTTTCACAAGCTGCCAGACCATTTATTGATTAGGTTCTATTGTAAGTAAAGGAATGGGATGGTAGTGTTTGCCCTGCACCAAAGAAGAAACATATTCTCAACGTTTTGATGCCATAAGAACACCAGAATTAATCCGAAACGAAAAAAACGTTATCGATAATGACCCCGGAAAATCGATAAGAACAATTGCCAAAGAAATTCAGGTATCAGAATGGACTATAAGAACTGTGGTGCATTAGCACATTTGATGAACTTCGTGCCCAATGTGAAAATTCCATACGTATTTCAACAAGACTTAGTATCTTCTCATGAAGCCATAGTGTCCCAAGAGTGGTTTATAGAGAATTTTCTCGATCATATGACCCCCAACATGAGACATTCACATTTACCAGATTTAAATCCTATGAATAATTGTATGTGAAGTGTCGTTGAAAGCGAGGCCAATCGACATCTTCATAATACCATAGCTTTACTGAATGGCGCCATTGTTCAGGTGATGTCCGAAATGAATAATTAGGACAATAAATTTCAGCTTATCAACGATTTCGGACTCAAATGAAAGCAGTCATTAAAGCTAAAGATTGTATCATAGAATAATTTGATGAAAAAGTTTCATCAAGGATATTTGTATATATTTAATTACAATATTCAGATTTTTTACTAAAATATTGTTGTTTAACATGCCAAACATATTATCAAATAACCCTGGAACCCTGTATGATACTGAAACTCGGGAAAATAGAGCAAAATATTTCCTAATGAAAAATAGGTAATTTTAACACCAAAATCTTGATCATGCGAATTATTACTTTTTTAGGTTTAGCATGAGCATGCAAATTGAGGATTTTGATGCTAGGAGAAATTTTATAGTCCATGTAGCTCTGGGTCCATGAATATCAGAAAATGAAAGATCTGTTTGTGCAAGAACTATCAATCACTACTTAAAAAATAGCCAACAAATGCGTTTATATCCAGATATTAACAAGTAAGAAATATTGGAATATTTGTTCGGAGGGTCCACAACGAACAACTCCCTGAGGTTGCCAACGTACCAATCATGATGTCGTGTACTTAAACCTAATATTAGATCTTTTCAGATCAAATGAGTGTAACTAAAATACTTCTGCATAGCATTCAAAAAGTAATTATTTATGATTTCGATAAAAATTTGAACTTTACAGAGAACGGTAATGGCCTCCGTTAGCTATGTCAGGGAATCAGCTGCAAGTGCAAGTCATTTCTTTGATAGTCCCTGGTTATAAAAAATTCATTCATAATTCTATCCAATCTAAACCTGAATTTGTGTATTTATTTTATTTTAAAAATTTTTACTACGTATGCGCTAACAATTGCGGTAACAAACTCTTCATTGCTTCCGTCACCTCGACTGCGATCATGTTGAAAAGAAGCAAGTAAAAGGTATGATACAGGTGTCCGACTCATAACGCCTGACTCGTTCTATTTATTTCCACCTTGAGGTCCATATGTTCGTCGCGTCTTTGGCCTGTGCGCTTTCCCAGAGGGTAACCTACTGTATATCTTAGGCACCCAGAATGAATGTGTTTGCAATATTTGTGAAGAAATTTGAAACATCGGGTGCTTAATTTCTGCAGCAATTTATTCTCATCGTTGCAGGTCGGATCATAGAGTTTGACTGTCTTTGTATTACACTTTGAAAATGACTCACTAACTTTGGAATGTAATCGGTTTGTTTAGTTACATATCTACTTTTCTATCTTAACTTTTTACCAAAATGTTGACATAACTTACTATGTTCTCATTATTTGTCGCCAATTCAAAGAAATTATTTCTAGAATCTCTGAGTTATTGCTCAGTTTCAACTTTGCCGAATAAAGAACCAGAATACTGAAAGATTCAACTGAAAAATGCGTGATCAGAAAAGTGCTGCAATGAGGATTTTGATTTACTTTTCGGCTGAACTCTCGTCAAATTGTGTCAAAAGGATCGCAAAAATGATTGTTTCCACTTGAAAATTTTCAACATTTGAAGACGTTGGATTCTAATACCCAGTATCTCTCACTTTCAGAAGGGTTAAGATTTTGACAGCAAGGTCAATTTTAAGCAACAAAGTGAGACCTTCAAGATCATAAAAGTTGACGATCGCTATCATATCTATTTGTTCATTAATAGAGTCTAGAAACGGAGCGAAATTTTCATAGTAGTTGAGATTTATGCAATCACTCATTTCAACAAAGAACTAGATTGAAAATTCGAGGTCAGATAAACATACTTTTTATCGAATCAATTAACTTTTAGAAATGCTAAAAAAACAGTATTCAATAATATTATAATTGACGAGGCAACTGGCAAAAAATCGATCAATAAATTCAGTTACTAATCATTTTTGATCTCCATTAGTGCTCAAGTAAATTCACTGTTAAAATGTAAAATAACATCTATTAAATAAATGAAAAAGTTTACATTTTTTAATTTTTTAAATCTTTTTGGTTAATTGGCAGTAATTGATTGTATGAAATAAAACACAAAAAAGCTGACAACATTTTATATGAATGACTGCCAAAAGTTCTCTTTGTTTTCTTCATTTTTCTGAGCATAGGAATAAAGTGTTGAAATTCAAAACGTTGATGCACCCGTATGACCTGTATGATGCTATTCAAGTTCATGATTTATAAAAGAAACTGCAGTCGGTGAGCGACAACGTGTGATCATCCAGCGGCGCTAGTAGAATACCTAACAGATGTATTTTTAAAACGAAAATTAATAACATACATTAATTCACAGTTCTTATACCAGAGTTAGATGATTGATTGAAATATTTTGTATGTATTTTGCATCATATTTCTTTTCATGGAGTATTTTCCGTCTCTTCTCCAGAGATTTATCTTGGTTCATTGATGGGCAGATGCTCATCAGAGTAAGAGTGAAAACAAGGTAAACGTTTCGTTGAAACTGTATAATCAAAGCAGTTTCCGAAGCATATGACTTAAACAACTACATTAAATCATCCGTCCAGTTCCATGTGTAATCCACAATCTAATCCACACTTTCTCTCACAGGCTGCTCAACTAATATTCACGTGTACATTACCTCTCAGCTTTTTGATCGTCTTTGTTTCTAAAGTTTTTCAGATGTTCACGCGTATTCCGTTTCCTCGCTCTTTGGAAACACAATATTTATAATTTGATACTTGCTCTAAGCACTTGTTTACAATAATTGATTTATTAAATTTTATCCTATACCTTCTAAAGACGAGCGATAATACAAATAATTGCTCTCACGCCGTAGAATTGAGTCAAAGGCTCAGGTTGCATCGAAAAGAGTGCTTGGCCAGAGTTGTACGATGCAATACTACATCAGCTAATATTCCAAGGCAATACGTTTACGTGGCTCTATTCCAGGGAGCATAATCCTCAAGATTTAATGCGTAAATAAAATGACAGGTGAATATATAATAATTAATCAAAATATATCGGGAAATACTTTTCATGCGTAAATTTTCCTATACTGCTGTTTTTAGTCCCTGAACAATCATTGTTATATCCATAAAACTTATTTTAATTCTTGACGTCCATTTTCTCTTTCGAAAATTTTGCTTCATACGATGGGGCTCCGAAGTAGATGTTGTGGTTGCCGGGATTTAAGATTGAACGCCAGGGACTGCTTACAACTGTAGTTGCTTTTGAAGAACTCTCATTTCTTTCACTCACCGACCCACACGAGGTGATGGGCACCTCAGAGACATGAGGTGTGGTACGTTGAGAATTTGCTTGCTCAAATGACTCGTGTTGGTCTGATGTTGGCCGTGTATTTTTGGTGGTGTTGATCGTCGACATCTTTGCTGTAGGTGGGGTCACAGGAACTGGTGTGGCTTGATAATGGGTGCTTGATGGCAGTGTATCAAGTAGGGTTGTATTTTGACGCATAACTGTTGGTAAGATTTGAGTTGATGAGTCTTGTGAAAATATAATTTGAGAGGATGCGACCTGAGTTGACTGCTCGAGTGGGTCTGACAGAACCGACGACTGATTGACCACTGCAGACAGGAACCGAACACTTCTGTTGCTTTGCGCTTCTTCGCTGCGCACAGCAGCTTGGAACTCCCCAGAAATATCAGGAGGACCATCTTGAGCTGGCATCAAACATACGAATGGAAGTTAGAGTAATAAACTTGAAGTATTCTTCAAATATTGTGAAATACAATGTCTAAGAGTGTGAGTATCAGGCATTCACATTGGGAGGAGCTGCATAGAATATGATGAAGTATTTTACTCTGTGATCATTGGAAGACATTTCATTTGATAAACAAGATCACAAAAAAATTCCTCGTATCTTCTCCGGATTATCCTATAATGCTTCAAGCAATCCCATAGTCAGAACATTTATTGCAGAAAATCTTCGCGGTTTAGTACGCTATTAATATTTTTAAGTTCATTTCAGTGTACCTCAAGTTCGTAGACCAAATTTTTGTATACATGGTTCTAAAAATATGAATTTCATTCATTATTGAAAAAATTCAAGTTCAAGGGAACCGTGATAAAAGTGGCTATTTTAGTTAACAAATTATGATTTAGTATGAAGAGAGGTGGGACTTTACCCAAAGAACTGAGCTTTATTGTGAAAGGACCAAGGGCCTCCTTGGAAAAGACCATCAAGTTAGCTAAGTCAATAATTAATCGCTGACGTTTTTGCTGGAGCAAGCAATTCGTCCCAATTTTGTGATCATTCTTTGTCATCAGAACGACATTGTAGTTTTATCCTAAATTACATATTAGCATTGTACTTCAATTTAGCGAACACAGGCTCTCATCTTAAACGATAAAATGCACCGAATTCAAGTGTTATTGTTATGAGTTCCCATCCATATTTGCAGGAACAAAACTAAATAACAAACTGTACCTTCGCAGTTCGGCTCTTAGCACTAGAAATACCCGCTCTAGTTGAAATACGAACTATTATATATTTGTGTTAAGTAATGAGATCCTGAACGTATAAAGCTACTGCGTTTATTTCGTGAGTATATATTGGAAGTTTCTTGTGAAATTTTCTCAGTTTATATTTGTGTACATTTGTGCACAACTAACTGAAAAACAATTTAATTTTTTTTAAATTCGAATGGGTCGAGGATATCTATCGATGATTTTGCTTCAACAAGTTATCAACTTTTACTAACCGGCAGCAGCCGCAAATTTTCTACACCTTCATATTAATGGCTCTGACTGAATTCCCAAGAAAGTGTTAACATCAAATTTGGAACCTCCAGCCTCTACAGGCGTGGCCAATGATTTTGGGAAAAGTGAGTTTGTCTACTTTATCATTAAACTAAGGTGTAGTCTTGCATTGTTAATTATTGGTTACTTCCAGAAACATTATCAAGCATAAATAAAAGAATAAATTGCCCACAAACAATTTTTAATAACCTGCAGAACTAAAAAGTAATTATTCTCAATATTTGCAATGCTGACCCCGCTTCTTCAAAACTGTTTTGGTTCGCATTGGCATGATGTTTACTAATTTTTCAATGATATCATGATCAAAGAACCTCCACAGATCTTCAATTAGGCTCTAAGTTGTGCTAAATTAGTTAGTTTCTTCTTGTTCACTCGACTTGTGATGATCGACCATAAATTTTCGATCGGATTCCGATCAGCCGAATTTCCAAGCCAATGACCCAAATCTCCACTTCATTGTCATCAAGGAACTTTTTAACCACTCTTGCATTATGAATGGGAGCGACATCTTGTTGGTAAGTCCCTCTTAGTCGGGAAACTGACCAACTATCGTTGGAAGGAGATGATTTTTTTAAGGCTGTGTTTTTGGGTAAAATCATTGCTGTGTTTTTGATCAAAATCGTCATTGCTACAGTTCCTTTACCCGAAAAGCAGCCTCAGACGTGAAGAGTACACCGTTGGAACGACACACTCCTTGGTAAATCTCTTGCCTTTTCTTCGTTGCAGGAGGCTTTTCCCGAAAGTGGCAAAAAGGGGGAACGGAGAATCATCGGAGAAAATGACTTTGTCCCCTTGTTTAGCAGTCCAATACTGGTACTTCCGGCAAAAATTGAGCCGGTCTTTGATGTTCTTCGCCGTCAAAAGAGGTTTCTTCGCAGCTCTCCTTGAAGCAAGTCCGTTGTCGAAGAGTCGACGTCGAACAGTTTGCGCTGAGGCATAGACGCCATCATTCTCCCATTCTAGCGCAAGCTTAGAACTGCTGGTAGTCCATTCCCGTAACGAGTAGCGCACTAAAGCCCTATTGTGCAGAATCGACGACAATCTTTTCCTGTCTGGGATTGTCTTAGCCGCAATGGATTTTGTCTCATTGAATTGTTTTATCAATCTGTAGACAGTTGACGATTATGCAAGTTGCATTGCAACGATTTCCTTTTTTGATATACCATTCTGATGGAGAAGAATGATAGTTTTCCTAATTTCTTCCGAAATCACCACGATACTGAATCTGATAAAAAAAAAAATTTGTAAAAATCTACAAAAAATTCATTAAACAAAATACTTGCAAACACACATGCCACTCACCTTGCAAACGTTTTTTCATTAGTTTCAATATCCGTATCAACTTTTAAACCAGCACAAATAGGTTTTCCGTATTGTATGAGTAAAAAATTAGTCAATATTTAGAAAAATCAACGTCATTTTTTTAAATCTCGCTTCTGAGTAATTTTACTACATTATATAACTGTGAACGATTAGGCATAGGTATATTATAAAAAAGCCCTGAAATAAAAAGCATTTTCTCAAAATCATTGGCCACATCTGTATGTACAGGGTAATCACACAGAGAGTACACTCGTATACGATTTAAAACATTTCCACTGCTGTTAGTGTAACCCAGCGGTTGAATATCAATTTCATCAGGCAAAAGACGTGTTTTGCGTTCGCTTAAATTCTAAACAACAATTAAAAACAAATCATAAGGTGACACAAAAGCATCCCACACAGCATCAACTGAACCAAACAGAGCTTGCTGCTTGTCATTTTTATTCAGTGTACTATTCCCATTATCTTGCTGTGCAATGATTTCTTAGCTTATAAGTCTAAGGGGTTAGAGTGACAATGTGTTAGAGTGACAATGCAAGTATGAGAAGAAAATGACATTACGCGAGTGGACAAGCTCGGAAGAACAAGCAAGCATGGACGAGTAGATAAGTAAATGGGTTACCTCAGTAGCCTCTTCCATCTTCTCTGTTGTCTATAATAAGCAGAGGAAATGCTCTTCTTCGTTGAAAATACCACACTTGTCGGACTGTTTTTGAACTAAGATTATCTTTATCGTAAGTTTGATTTTCAACAATCACACCACGAAGACAAAGAAAGATTAACTGACTTCTACTCTGAATTGGAATCAGGGTTAATAAACTTCTGCACTGCACTTATTTTAACTTGTGGAACATTCGTCGAAGTTAGCAACTACTGCATGCATTTTGAGCACAGTGAATCTCCCTTATGTATTCAGCTGAAAAACAGGAACTGTCTTTTAATCGAAACTTGTATGTGCATATTATTCAATGCATTTAACTCATTGGCCAGGATTAAAATAAAATTATTCAGTCTATTATAACACCTGCAATTTTCAGGACACGCATAATCATGAACTTCTTTTCTTTCGATTCAACCAAAATACAATACTTCCTAGTGATGTACCGATACCATTTTTTTGGCCGAAACCGATACCGATACCCATTTTTTTGCCGATACCGATACCGATACTCCGATACTTGGAAATACCGATACTTTGACCGATACCGATACTTTTACAATTATATTAAAATAAAACCATTATAAGCCCTACATGGGTGTTATAATAAAATCATTCACTAATAAAACTAATAATATAACAATATTGACAATAGGGTTTTTGATTATGAATAATGAAACTGCTCTTGCTTTGTTAACTATATTGTTTAAAAAAACGAAATGAAATCCATTCGATAGAGAAGTGTTTCAAATCGTATTGCAACGGAATGTAGACTAGCTCTAATAGCAACTGGTTCCAAAAGTGGATCAAAACAATCGAACGAGGTTTGAACGAAACTTCAACTAGGTTTGGACGAAACTTCGACTAGGTTTGGACGAAACTTCGACTAGGTTTGGACGAAACTTCAACGAGTCATTGAGTCACCATGAGTCAACAAAGACTAAGATGCTAAAAAGCAATTGAAAATGACTAAATTTAATATAATGGTAAAATCGCCCTGTAAAATGCTAGATATTGCATTTTAATGCTATTTTTCCTGCTAGGTGATAGATTCGAACTTTAATGATAAGTTGGTAACACTGCAGTACAGTGTCATAGTTTGATTCGTTTCCCAAACAAACAAACATCGGCATCCACGGATGCTTTATTTCCAATTCAAGCGTGATACACACCTTGTACATAGGTTTTTCAAATGTCTTATAACTAACACCAGGAAGCCATGACGCTCTTCCCCGGTCAAGACCGGTGCCCATTTCAGACACCTGGGTAGAGTGGGGTATTGTGCTTAGAATTTTTTCTCCTATACCCAACGGAGAAAATCGCCACCAGCGCCGGGACTCGAACTCTCGTTGCCCTCACGGAGGCAGGTCCTAAAGCCACACGGCTATGACGAGCACAAAAATTTTCGGTTGCGTCATCTTTCCGCTCTATTGTCATGTGATACCGTAATTAGCATGTATGAAGAAATAAGTATTCACTGTTTAGCAATCTTTATTTACCAACTGAGGTTATTATCCAACTAAATACAATTATAAATATTTTTCCCCATTTATAGGCGTAAAATAGTAATATAATGTAGCATTTAGTCTCAGAAATAGCAGCGTGAACGCAAGCAGTATATGTATGTACTAACACACTATGTGCAGAAGCAAACACGGCTCTTTTCGGTTTGGGGGCCTATCGAATTTTTTTATTTTTTTCGCCAAAGGATGTATTTTGGTGTGAAAAACACGAAAATGATAACCATTTTGTGGAGAAATTATTTATTAAGCTCATATCCATTAACATTAATTTTTATGAAAAAACTGCCGTTTCTCGGTCCGTTTTCACCACGCAAACTCGCACACACAAGAACCTATCATTTGTCGGTGAGTGCCTCCCTGACGTTTTTTCATTTTTATACTATGCCATACACTCTCAATCATTTGAGTGTGTGCACCTGTTGCAGGGTCCACGAAGTTTTCACTATGATTAACAGAGAGGTGTTTGAAATTATACCCTTGGTTAGGTTAGGTTAGGTTAGGTACACTTAATGAATAATTTCTCCACAAAATTATTATAATTTTCGTGTTTTTCACACCAAAATAGATACTTTGCCGAAAAAAAAACATTAAAATTCGATAGGCCCCCAAACCGAAAAGATCCGCAAACGCGCAACCAACTACAAGATTGTTCGTGAATTTTTCAAACGTCTTAAAATAGAAGAAAAATACAAGATTCGTAATGGACGGCGATTTACATACTAAATTAAATTAAAATTATAAGCTTCGTAATATTTGACGATTTGCAAGCTAAATTAAAATAGAGTTTTCAGCTACTTCTTTATTAAATTTACAAAAACTTTAAAATGCACCTTCAACTTTATTTAATTGGAATGATTTTTGTTAACCTGCCATATACTTTGAGAAATCGAAATTGGGTCAAACTATATAGGTTTTAGTTGTAAAAGTACAATAATTTTATGTCGCTACTGTGCTTAACGATTCATGGAACATAGCTCTCACTTACTGACCGTACGTGACTCATCGGGAATTCAAAGTAAAAAATTCAGTTAGGGGGCCTAATTAAACGCCGTAATTCAACAGGTAGCCAACTAATATACTAGGTATGAATAGGCTCTTTATTTGATTATACTTATACTTTCATGATTTATGACTTTCATTTCTATGATAAAATACGTATTATGGGAAAGTATCGGTAAAGTATCGGCCGAATTTTGCCGATACCGATACCAGTAAAATGACCGATACTTGCCAATACCGATACCGATACATCGGTACATCACTAATACTTCCTCCCAAAATTATTCTTCTCTTCAGATTTCGCAAAGCCATTCAAGAATGATTTCGATAGTTTCAGGATTGGACTCCCCCTTCCGGTTAAAATGTAAGACACAAAGGTCATAACATGGAAAATATATTTGTTTTCGCATTTATTCATAGCAAAATATATAATTACTGAAAGTCCAATTGATAATAATGAATATATCTCTAGGAGTGTCATATCAGCAAGCAATGGGATTAAAACTTTTTGGTGCATAGAATTTTTGTTTTATTTCCAAGAAGTAAGTTATGGCTCCCAAGAAAATGCATACAAATGTTATAATAGTATGTTCAAAGTATGTAGGGTTGAAAATTTAAAAATTGTTGTTAAAAATACTTCCTCAATAATGTTATTTACCACAAACGATACAGAGGTAGATTGTTTCTCAATAAGTCTAGTACAGCGGTCAAATATGAGTATAGCAACAGTTAGCGACGAAATTATTCGTACACCCCTCGTCTTTCAAAACATTCTAGAATTACTCAAAAACTATTGTTCCACAGGCATAATATTTTCACAGGGTGTGAAGCACATATTAGTGACAGTAATACGAAGGTTATAGAACAAAACATGATTTTTGAAAGATTTAACAAGCTGAACTTCAGAAAGACGATAAGACAAAATTAATCATTCAGTTAGTAGTATTACACTTTATTGAGGTGAATCTACCATTTGAGTACATTTTTAATAATCAATAGCTTGACCTTTTATCTTAAGAACATTTAAAAGCCTTTTATTATACTTTTTGACAAGCTTTTCCGTTGTTTTAGATGAAATATTGTTCCATTTTTCAATGGCGATGCGTTTCAATTCCTGAAGATTCTTTGGAGCTCTCTTGTTGATGTTGACTTTTAATTCCTGCCATAAATTTTCAATGGGATTGAGATCATGACTCATCGAAGGCCATGGCAGCACATTTATCGTACGATTGTTCACGCTAGTTCCCTGAGCGTTCAATCTCTCGGCAATGTCGTCCAGCTTCACTCGTGGATTAGCGTTGACCTCACGACACAATTTTCGAGAAGTTCTCACCGAGAGTTTTTGTTTGCGACCACGCCCAGGCAACGTTTCTACAGTACCAAACTCAGCAAACTTTTTATAACAGATTGTGTACTGTAGATCTTGGGATGCTCAAACGCTTAGGGATGTCGCCATAACTATTTCCAGCTTAGTGGCACTCAATAATCTTCTGTCTGAGGTCCACACCGAGTTCCTTAGTTTTTCCCATCGTGGCGCTAGTGTACGAATGACAAAGCTCTGCTCCTCTGTATTGTATTGTTCGCTCTGGTACAATTTTCTAGAATGTTCAAGAACATTTTAGACACAAATTTTTTCAATGAAACGAGTATAACGGTGAATACCTCTCAATGAAATGTAATGTTCTCAATTGTATGAATAATTTTGTCTATTCGTATTTCTGAAGTTCAGCTTGTTAAACCTTTCATAAACAAAATATTGTTCGCAAAACGTCGTATTTTTGCCACTAATATGTGCTTCACACTCTGTGAAAATCTTGTGCCTGTGGCAACAATTGTTTTTGAGTTATTCTAGAAAGTTTTGACAGACGAGTGGTGAACGAATAATTTCGTCGCTAACTGTACCTGTGGGCCCGAAACAGTTCAGCGACTTCTAGGGCATTCACCATCAACGTTATTGTAAGGTACTACTATACTATAATGTTTAACCTAATTCACTTAACCAAGTTACACATTAGACTGATCAATGAAATAGTTAACTCGTCATTGGATGCTTCATTTTAGAAAATAGTTTATATGGTTTAGATGTTAGCAGTATATTCTATAAACGATTTAAGAGCAGACTAAAGATCAGCGATATTAACCATGGCAAATTACCTTATTAGGACCAGTCATATAGGAGACAAGATTTGACTTGGTTATCTTACACGACTAATATTCTGATAGGAAATGAGATTCAAGATTTATTTTGAATCCTTTGTAAGAATTACTTGCATGGATTTCCGCAGGGATCGAGTTCCAGCTTTTGGTTCCGACGAAGAGGATCCTGTGTTGTGACTGAGCTTTCCAATAATAAGGAAGCATGAAGTTACTTCTATTACGGATTAAATGGTCTTGGTGACCAGTTTGTGCTGTTAATAGTTCTTTGAGGTTATTGTCGCCATCATAACTCAATGCTTTATACATGAAATTACATATGGAGAGTTTGTAGAGATCCGTAGGTTTAAGTATTTGTAAACTTATTAATGAATCATTTTCTATGAGCATTATATTTAGTTTCTTTACCGCTCTAATGTTTTTTTGCAAAATGAAAAGGATATTGGTTTTATTTTTATCAGTTCCGTGTCATGCCTCTATTCCATATTGTAAGTATGGTGAAATGAGCGTTCTGTAAAGTATTTGCAAGGCTTTTTCAGGCATGAAAATTTTCACTTGATGGACGATTCCGACTGATTTTGATTAACTTGGTACTAATATGAGCGATGTGTTCTTTGAGGGCCAGATGTTTATCTATTATGATGCTCAAGAACTTACATGAGTTGGTTTCTTCGATTTCACTTTCGCTAATTTTAATGCATTGGAGAGATATATTTTTTTGTATGAAAATGTAATATATTTGTTTTATCGATATTAAGGCCTATTTTATTAGCTTTAAGCCACAATGAAACCTTATGGAGTTCGTGATTTATACTCTTCGTAATTAGAGCTGGATTTTGGTTTGGAAGGATCGTAGAAAGAGTGCTGTCATCGGCAAAAAGTACGAATTTGAAAAATGATGTAGATTTAATTTCATTGAAAAAAATTAGAAATAGGAGAGGCCCAAGGACAGATCCTTGTAGAACGCCTTGGCTAATTTTCTGTAGGTCCGATTTTGCATCGTTAATGATAACGTATTGCTTCCGATTTGTTAGGTATGATCTGGACCAATCATGAACAACCCCTCGAATTCCATAACAATGGAGTTTCGAGAGTAATTTGTTATTGTTCACACAATCGAATGCTTTTCGGAAGTCAAGAAATACAGAGAAAACTAGCTTTCCTTCATCTCTATTAGAATAAAGGTATTGTAAATGATTTAATATGGCCTGTGTTTTTGATTTTTTAGAGCGAGAACCAAATTGTTTATCATAAAGAAATGATTTTTCTTTAAAATATGAATACTTTTTTATACACAATTTTCTCGAATACTTTGCTAATAATTGGTAGCACAGAAATAGATTTATAATTGTTCACGCAGGTTTTTTCACCGCTTTAAAAATAGGGGTTACTCTTGCAACCTTGAGGGAGTCCGGGAAAGTGCCTAGGAGGAGGGACTGGTTAATAATATTGTATATGAGCGGGGCTACAATATCAGCAATAACTTTAAGGACTTTAGTCGAAAATGTTTGCAATTCACACGATTTATTTTTCAGGTTGCTTATGCACGCAATTACATCGGAAGAGTTTGTAGGCGTAAAGAAAAAAAGAGTTCTGTTCACGAACATGTTCCATGCATTCCAGGTGATCAGTAGGTTGACTTGGAATGTCGTCAGCTATTCATGACTTTTTTTTACTTTTCTATTGCTTGAACGAGTCTCGTACTGGCCTTTTTGGGCTTCATTACTGCTTGATCAAGGCTAATTACGGCCTTTTTGGGCTTCATTACTGCTTGATCAAGGCTAATAAAAACGGCCTTCTCTTGCTTCCGTACGACTTATAGTGGGCGATAATTATCGCCGCCTCGAAAACATAATTGAGCATAAAGTTGCATGACAGGCGGCTAATGAAATGCATAAGTATACAGACTATTGTATACAATATGCATTTTCATAGTACGTTACGCAGACGTAAATACATGTATTTTTGTGCGCCATTATTCAAATCCGTGTGTACCGTGAGTATTTTCAGCTATTATAAAGAAACATATCCCTTCCATTCGAAATTATCGCTGCCTCGAATGAATAAATAAGCGTAATAAAGCGAAAGGCAGCGATATCATAGCATGATTAAACATCTATAATCGACCATTGAAATTAATTAGGTTCAAATACATCAACATCATTACATTTTTCATCTTTGGTCATCCATTACAAACTGAAATCAACAAGTTTTCACCGAAAAATAAAAACAGTATTACAGAGAACTAATAGAATATTTTCTTTTTGATACGGATCACAGCCTATTTAATAGAGTCTAGGTAAAAAAAAACATCACAGAATGATTCAATGCGTGAGGGTAATGGTATAAGTTCCTGATTAGATTATTATTAGATCATTAGTTAGTTTAAGCCTCTCTATCCGCAACAAAGGCGATCCAAAGAGAGGAAGGAAGAAGGCACTTCAGTATGGAGTTAAGGGAACGCGGAATCTGTGCAGATAGGGCATAGAAACAGTAAGATAAGAAAGCAGGTCATGAAACAAGATCAAAGTTGAAGAAGAAAGTAGTAGGTGCTGAAAAACACGACAGCAGTGAACCGAAAAAAAATGGTTCTTAACATAACAAAAGCATTTTTGTTTCAACAAAAAGAAGGCCCACCTAACTCTCAGCTCGGGCCCTCACATTGTCCCACTGGGAGTGCTAATTCCCTTAGATACAATATTTGTATCCCCCTGAGGGGCGGTATAAGTTCCTCATCAGCTTATAGTGGGTCTCAGATGACTTACAAGAATGTTCACAGCGAGCCACTTGTGATACATGGTCTATGATCTCTTGCCCCTTAATTCGTACTTAACAAATGCACTGAGATAAGAATCAAGTCTGCCACTTACACATTTCAGGAAATCATCCGTGTTTAACCTCTCGTAGAGTACCTTTGATTTCCTCCTGAGCCTTTTCCTGAGTTTTCTCCGAGGCGCTGGTCTGCAGTTTTCAATGGCAATCATCGTTTCAGAAGGAGAGGCGAAGAACCGTCGCTTACAAGGTTCCACAGGAGGACCAGTGTCTTCCAACAAAGAACTGCTTCTTTTGCCACACGAATTCTGCAATAAGTTCACGAAAATTAGATCGTTTATTATATTTACTCCCTACCTTGGAAAAAGTATTGATTGTAAACGAAAAGCAAACTTTAACTAATTAAAAGTTCAGGCTTTGAACACAACATATTTAATTAAAAAATATGCCACATTTAATCAACATGGATAGAAGTAACAGTTCTGGTCAGTATTCTTTTTCCAAAGTTTCAAATTACTAAACTATGAATGAGTTCAAACATCCCTAACGGTATGAAGTGAGTACCAATGAGCAATAAGATAGCCCTATTCAGTACCCAAGAAAGTCAGCGAGTACCGCGAGCCCACCCTTCTAATGAATCAAGTGTAATTGGATGCTTTGTGCAAGGAAGCAAAACATAAATGTATGCATCAATTCAATTCCAAGTACACTGAAGGATCAAAGTATAGTTCGAGAATAAACTACGAGAATTCGGAGTTAATTATATTATACCCAAAGAGAATGATATAATTTCCGGATAGATGCATAAAATCAAGGAGTGGAATGATCAGAGAGGTAAGAGTGCAAGTGAACATGGTATCGACACTGATTTAAATGAGGGAAGGTAGTTCTCCCTATAACTCTACAAATGCTGCTGTGCCTTAGAATAATGTGTATGTGATGACTTTTCAGCAGTCTTTCGAGCTTTTGCTGCTAGCACTCATCCAACGCTGTCCAATTCTGGCTTGTAACTTGGATAATCCATCCCGCTACAATTTAAGGGAAACGAACGGTATTTCTTTTGAAATTTCAAAAATTAATAAAAATACTTCAGAACGAAATAAGCTTAGAGGTATTCACATGTTTAGAACATTCGAATGGATGTTCAGAGCCCTAAAATTTTTGGAAACAAAAAATCTAAAGAAAAGAAAATGGAAAATTTTTTGCTTTTAAAGTTCAAACATTTTTAAAACTTTTTTTGAAGTGATATAAAAAATTGGATCTCAATTTTTAGGATCAGTTTATTGTGAATCGAACAAAACAAACGAATCGTCTCTATGTACAATATTGGCTGAGAAATATCGTTTTTAGAAATTTCTCTATGAGTGGGGGGGGAGGGTGTAACGAAATATTTCGTTAGGTAATATTTTATAAGGTAAAGTACGGAAAGCTGCGATGGAAACACTGCGTTGTGAAGAGACATTGGAATGTTTAGGATATCGAGTGTAGTGACCGTTATTAAGAAAACCGTGATACAGCGCCGCTAGTGCGAGGGGCAGCTTGGGCAGCTTGAACGGGAAAATTTGTTACAGGGCAGCGTTCGTCTCATATTTCGCGATCTCAAGAGGCTTGCCATTCATCTCTGTCACCGTGCGGTCAACACTTGCACCAGACTGCTCGCTCAGGCGTATCCACAAGGGCTGGCACACAAACACACACACACACACATCAGCACAAAACTCGAACACAAACACAAGGTCCTGCAACACAAACGCACACACACGCAAGAAGCCGAGCCTCGCGGAGCAAAAGGAGGCGGAACCCATAAGTGAGGGCTCCGACTTTTAGCCATTCATGGACCCGGAATAGCGTGGGTTCCGACGCTGCGTACGATACGCACCAATGAAAATTCAAGACGTCAGGACAAGCAAGAATTCCACCAATCAGGATTAGAACGCTGTCATTATAACTACGAACATTCGAGAACCTTCTAGAAGAAACCAAGTGGAACGCATAAAAGCAGGACACAAGAAGAATCGAGAGGTCTTTTTCTCTCGGTTACGCTACAAGAGACTCTACATTTTGTGAACAGGCCGGGAACGGCCGCTTCCGACGTTCCCGGCAGAGGAACAACTCAAGATTAAATATCAAAAAATAAAGTACACCGAACCCAACGCTAATGTGGTTAGAACGCTGCATCGTCTTCAGCTTTACTTCGGTGAACGCCAGGGATAAGAAAGAAGAAGATGGCGAGTGGCATAGCACGTCAACGACTCAAGCGGAAAAATTAGAAGAGAATTCTACGTAAACTCCAAGATCGCAAGAAACTCCAGCACGCCGATTGAGACGCACAGCTTCGAAGTCTACAAAAACGCCAGGCGCTGCGAGTCCTGCAGTGGTCGAGCTGCCCACGGTTCTCAGCGAATGATGCTCAACTTGGGAACTTTTGAGTGTGGGACCGCCAACGACCAGCACTGGCCTACGAGCGAGAGGAAACAGCGGAAACGGCCTGATCAGCCCTACGTGCATTCTTCAAACCCCAAGTGGAAGCGGAGTTCGATTAACGCCAACGACGCAGCACAGAAGAGCTAGGGTGTTTTTGTGGCGTTGAGAACCCTGAAAATAGTTATAATGGTACAAGTTTAAATACAAAGAAGCATCTTGAACAGTGCTTTGAAATGGCGCGCTAATTATAAAGTGATTTTGTTTTATATTGTGATGTTGTGCACTTAGCAGAAAGGTGCGGTTGGGTTTCAAAGCAAGAATTTCACGTTGTGCATGGTACAAAGTGGTCCACATTTTGATACCAAGTGTAAGTCAAGGTTTTATTGTTTTTACATTATTCCCGCTTATTTCGTGCGTACGCTAGCCCAGCTATTAATTATTTTCTAATTCCGATTCATTGTGAAATCAACTTTTGATGATCGTCATAAAATTTTGGGTAACGTTAAATCATGCAATCGCTGCTGGCGCTCATTACGATTCAAAGCGCACGTCTCTCATTTTTGCTTGTCATTTCTGTCAGAATGTGTTTGTTGACAATCACCATATTTCAACTCACGTGTTCAAAATCCAAATAAAAATATGTTTAAATCTTTCAAATTTGTGTATCATTGTCCCATGCTGATTAAACTAAGGAAGACTCGTGGTGCACTATGATAATTCCTACTATTCCTATTTTCCACCTTGTCTGTCCATCCTTTTCCTGTGTATTTCCCATCTTTAATTTCCTTTCCACTCTGACTGTCGAGGTTTAAATCCCTCTATCGTAACGCGAGGCCGACCAGCACTCTAGTATCGTGATGAAGGGTTATGGGTAAATACCAAAAGTTTTTGGGCTCTGAACGTCTATTCGAAAGTTCTAAACAAATTGTGAATACCTCCGAGCTTATTTCGCTCCTGAAGTATTTTTTTTTCATTTTTTAAATTTCATAAGGAAAAACCGTTCGTTTCCCTTAAAGGCACTTCAATGAAGTACGAACTCAGTGTTTATTTCAACACGACCAACCTGTGTTGTTCCCCTCCACGAAGATGAACAGTATTGTTTGCTGGAAGCACTGATGGCAGGCCATGAGATGCCAGGAGTGGCAGGCCTTGAGGTGGCAGGAGTGGCAGGCCTTGAGGTGGCAGGAGTGGCAGGCCTTGAGGTGGCAGGAGTGGCAGGCCTTGAGGTGGCAGGAGTGGCAGGCCTTGAGGTGGCAGGAGTGGCAGGCCTTGAGGTGCCAGGTGTGGCAGGCCTTGATGCCCCAGAGTGCCAGGTCTTGTAGCACCAAGAGCAGGAGATACAGTACCAGCAGCTGATGGAGAAATACGGGAATAAATTAGGAGCAGTAATATGGCATCTTGAATGAAATTGATACACACTACACAATGAGTAGTACGTCAACAAATTTAATTCTTCTGGAAACTCTACTTCATGTCATTAAACTCTCATTCAATAGTAGAGAAGTCGGTTTAAGGCTCCACCACCATAACATAATATAAACACAGCAAATAGAAGGAAGCATCTGGTATGCAAGAAAAACATTCAAGTAGAACCAAAAGAGAAAGCCTACCTCACCATCAACTCATGCCCTCACATTCTCTCTCATGGAATACTACTTCCAATGAATACGAAAGTTTTATCCCAATTATTGGCAAATCATCAAATGTAGGTGATCCTTCACAATGTGAAATAGGCAAGGCCTAGTGGTAAATTAAAGTGCTGCTGCACTGTATGGGTACGTAAGGAATTAGACATTGGGACACAAAGGAGATTCATTAAAAATTGGGAGAGCTCAACTAATTAAATGAACACAAAACCTATTTTTATCGACCAAGACTAGCATGTCTACACAAACACTGCACTAGGTATATCTCATTTTTGAATCCCTCAGTTAACTCAGGATTGCAATTCAGGTCACATTAAGTAACTTTGGTGATAGAAAGAATATTTTTTAATATTTCACCTATTTTTCTGAATTCATGACTTAATGTACAATGGAAAAAGTTGCTAGTAATATAGTGACGCTTGTATCAAAAATGAAAGAATTTTCAATTCAATGCTGAAGTTTGTTTCCCTCCTAAAAACTTTGCTTTGTTTCTTTGAATGTAATAATGAATTGTGAAGCATTCATTTCCTGGATAAATGCTACACACTTTAAAACATGTATGAAAACCATTCTCAAAAGTATTTGGAAATACACTACCCTTTCTTTGTGTACACTAAGGCTTCAAAAGTTACAGCCATTCACTATCTGAATAGGTGTAAATTGAGCTAATGGACTTCAATTTTCATGTGGAATGAATTTTCTTCAGGTGACCTTGACTTTTCCAAAATTCCAATACATAATACTCAGTTTGAACATTCTTTTCCTGCATTTAAGTATTACTCAAACGAATTGGACATTCATCATTTAAATTCTTAACATACTTCTGTTAGGAGTGGCAGGCATTGAAGCACCAGGCATTGTAGCAAGAGGTGTGGCAGGCCTTGATGCCCCAGGAACGCTAGGCCTCGTAGCACCAAGAGCAGGAGATCTTGTACCAGCAGCTGATGGAGAAATAAGGGAATAAAAATAAATTGGGAACAGTGATATAGCATCTTGAATGAAATTGAAGCACACTACACAATGAGTGGTACTTCCAACAACCTTAATTTATCCTGAACTTCTATGTCATGGGATCGACTAGTAATACTTTCGTAAAAATGAGTCAGTTTAAGGCTCCACAACCATAACATGGTTTCACAGAGCAAGTAAATGGCAATGAGTAATTTACTCATAGGGCTATGTACAATTCAATATTAATCCCCACAAACAAAAGTCATTAAGCTCCTGTTTTTAACTGAAATTTACATTAGACTAATTTCATAAGGTTCTTTGCAAAAATTCAACGCCTGTGTATGAGGCTTGTCCGATGAACAAGAGCAACCGATCGAAAATGTCACAAGCAACTATTGTACGGTATTACTGTGATATCCAGCACATCAAAAGCAACCCTCAGGTATGGCAGGTCACTTCAACCCACTCTACATGACTAACACAATCTAGTCAATGTCTCAAACTTCAGGCATGTACAAGAAAATTTTTGATAGCATCTACAATAATTAAATTACAATCCCAATCCAACCCAGTCCTCCAAATCATCCCACAATCATCTTGAGCACACCTGGCATATCACACATTCTCTCCATACTGCTCTAACAACAAATTCAGGAAGGTCTCCCTCTCCTTCTCATACTATGTACAGTCCTAGGACAGGGTGTTCAATACTATTATTAACTCCATCACACTGCTGACCTAATCTACTATTATTCTCGTTCCACTTTCACATGTGTCTATTCCCACTCAATGTTTACAGCACACAGCTAACAAGAGTTGGCTTACAAATCTACCATGATAGAAGATTTCACACTTAGGCATATTCTTTCCCATTTACAGGTTAATGTAGACTTTTGTGTCATGCTATGCATCCCCACTTGTTCAATCCAAACTATTTTGTGCGCCTTCACCTTTTTTCTGGTCCCTGTACTCTGCCATTCATTTTCTGTAACTCAATATCATTCAAACATTTTTCGGATTTTATGTCGTTTCTTGTTTACGGTTTTACTTCTCATTTGATTTTTTTATCTCACTTGTAAACCACCTGGCATTCACTGTACTTTTTTTGCATCTCTTTTTTTCAATATTTTGCCTTGCTACATCATACTATGGTTCCAAGAGGAACAAAACATGGTTCACATATGTAAAGTTAAATTCTTAACTCACTTTCATGCGCATAAAGTTAAGAATTTTTGTTACAAGAAAAACTTCAACTAATAAATATAGATTTTTTTGCACTTTTTTAGGCAACAAAAGCTTCATCACTTTTCTATGTAGAAAATTGATTCTAAACTCAATCATTTAAAATGTCAGAAAAACATTTTTGAGTAGAACTGGAAAGTGTATAGAAGAAACATAGTTTATTTTGACATCACTACCATTATATAAGCATCAAAATTTTGATAATCAATTAGTATGTTGTTCTGAAAAATATGAAAGTAAATCAGTCAATTACCCAGCTTCTAGATCCTGTATCTTATGAACTGTTGCACTGATCCCTTTGAAATTTAAATTTTTATTATGTGAATTCCCCAATCTCAAAGTGAGCATTCGTCATTTCAGTAAGCTTTACTCATTTGAACTGAATTTTTATTCATTAAATATAGTCAAATTTAGATTTGAGATTGGAGTTAATAATAATTTAGATTCCATGTAGCCTACCCTAAACAAAATTTTACAGAAAGACCCATTGATCATGTTTCATTGTTTCTAGACCTTGAATTAACTAAGAGGAACCCTATGTAAACTAAGTGAACTCTGTATGGTCACCTTTAGTGGCCAACTCTGCATGGCCACCTTTGTGAACAACTTTGTTTGATCACTGTTCATGGCATTAAAAGTCACCTTTGAAGATCACCAGATGTAAGATGGAAAGTTGAATTACTCAAAATCTAATCATTTATTTGAACATGTTAACCACCATGGATTAAACTGAAGTTCAGTATCCATATTTTGAAATTTAAAGTTGATTGTGGTGAGCAATTTTGAAAATAGCAAACATTAACTGCATTGTGCCTTTTTTAGCTTTGATTAAGTATGCATAAAAATTGAGTTTGTGATTACTGATCAGTTAGCAGCATTATGAAAATTCCCTCCACATACCAATATTGGCTCACGTGCAGCTAGCGTGTTAATGCTGTATAAACTCAGAGGAGGTATGCTACTATTTTGCTACTAAAGTGCAGAAGCTTGCATGATGTTTTTCATCACTATAATACAGGCAATGAGCAGTAAGAAAATAACTATACAATTAAAAAACAAAAAAATTATATGACCTAGGTCATTCATGCTCATTGGCGAAATCAAAATATCATATGGACTACTTCACACAATAGCCGTACACAAATAATTTTAAAACATCTTATAAATTGCTAGCAAATTGAAAGAACTTGGGTAAAAAACATAGAATAATTCAAAGTGTTTAACTATCACTTATTTGAAGAACTAATAATGAGAAATTTTGATTACGTTAAATTTCAACGTAAAAACAAGTAATTACTGCCAATACAAAATGTTAACCAATTTGAAACAATTTCAATCAGCATTCATTTATAAATTGAATCATTACTTTTAGAATAGCATTTGTAGCTAAATCTTGCATGAAAATTAAAAATTTTTTATCCTAATGTAAATTAAATATTAGGGATGTCTACTGCATTCTTTATTTCAGGTAAAGCTACAAGTAATATTTTTACTATATTTTTGCTTACAGAAATTGAAGCACATATAACTTCTATTCTTGATTAACACAGTGCAATAATGAGTTTATCAAACAGCCATTCATATTTCAAAATAAAGGGTATTAGGAAACTCGTCAATTAGCAAAACTATGATTTACTGCGTTAATTTGGAATAAAAGATACAACTAAAAGTTTTACATTACCTTTTGTCTTGCACAGCTCATTTTGGAACTGCTGAATATTTCAATAACTTTTTCGAATATCTGAATGGAAACAACATGAAGGTATAGTCTGAACGGCTATCCGTCTTCCACGTTGCATTGCAAACATGCTGCAATCCACTTGTAATTTCCCTTTAGAAAGTGGAAAAAACAAAAATCAGGACATTGACGGTTATCACAACTACCATTTGCCATCAAACACTTTTTTAAGCGTACGCAATGAATTCATTTCTACTTTAATCTTTATTACACCTGTCTCTACGTCGTTCGATTTTCACAAGTACCAACTTTCGAAAATATCATAACAACTAACAAGACTCAATCAGAGCTGCCAATAAAATCATCAGTAAATATTTTAAAATTCCAAGGGTTTCAAATTTTAATCATAAGAACAGTAAAATAACTTAAACGAATGTATTTTTATGTATTATTGAACTTGATTTCGGGCATTACTCACAAACAATATTAATAAGTACGGTTTTGAACAAATTTCCACGACGCTGTCATGGTAAATGCACTTTAAATATATGATTAATACCTGACAACATATTTCATCATGTGATAAATTACGAAGAAATTCACTCAACATTTCTTTATTGGAACGCTGTCAATAGTTAAAATGTGTGGAAACTCTTCTCACATACGCCTCGCGTGGCTTTTTGTGTTGAGCCTGTAGTGTGGGCCGGTGGGATTTTTTTGTCGATTTGATCGGGGTTCGGGCGGTGTGTTCGAAGGTCCTAGGTTTTGAGTTGAGTATGTGCTATTCGGCTCCTTCTCGTGCTACCACGTGAGATGGTTGTGTGGCCAGCTGGTATTGTGGACGGGCATCTCGCTTGTGATGGTTGCTGGTGACGTAGCTAGGCCGTGTTCTGCCACTGACCCTCGCCCTCCTACACTCTTGCTGCTACTTTTACCTTTTAACTGTTTTTAAGTTTGTGTGAATGTGATTTCATTTCATTAAACCTTTGTTCGGGTTTTTAAATTTTTAAATACTCTTGAAGGTGTTCGGTCTTTTTAAATGAATTAATTGGGCTTCGGCCTATTGTGTTGAACCGTAGTTGCGCTACGGCCGTCTACATTTAACTTTAAAACTAAAACTTAAACTTGAACTTATATTTATGGGCTGCGACCTGTATTTAGGCGCTACCATTGATGATCTTTATGATCACCTAAATTAAATTCGAATTAAGCTGGTAAGGTTTCTAACCTTAAGAGGTGGGCTAACGCCTGCTCTGCGAACCTTCCAGCAGTAGTTTTCTTCTGGGCTATGACTTTCACAAGTTGAATCGTCTTCCTGCTGTTCTTTCTGTCCTTTGACCGAACATCTACCTTATACTGTTTTCTACTAAGATTTCCAATTACCTCTTAAAGTGGTTTTACGGCCCACCGAGTATGGCAATATACTTGGGTGAGTTTCGTGGTTAAAGTTTGTTTTTCATATTGAAATCTTCTGTGCATTGGTCTGTTGGTTCTTAAAACTTACCATCTTTCTTTTGTTGTTTCCTTAGTATACAAGTTGACCTCAGCTTCGCTTCCGTCTGGGCTCCCGTCTGCTGGCTGTTCTTTGTCTGGTTTCCGCAGAATCTACAGTGTCTTGTGCCTCCGATCAGGTTCTTCGTTGTTGTCAGGGTACGTTGTGCTGGAGTGCTACCTTAATTCTCTACGGCGTAATATTGAAACATAAGCTCGTTAGTGTTCGTCATAATTCCACGTGATTAGGCTTTGTAATAATAGGGTTGTTGCTCGTTGCAGGTGTTCATGGTTCTGTCGCGGGCTACTTGCTCCCTCCGGTTCCCGTGCTGGCTTCTTAACGATTAACCGTGGACCTAAAACAGACGTGCACCGTAAAGCGACCTAACCCTGTCAAGTCTCTCGGTGACGCAACGTTGAACGACTAAACACCTCCTATTCGGGGCGTCGAACCTTAATCAACTTAATATACTTATCAAGATCTCTTGAAGACCTTGCAATAAATGGTTCTAAATTGAACGGTAAAATTGTTACGCCGTCATTTTATGGGAGTTTTTGCTCCATGTACCCTGAACTGATTTGAAGTCTAATTTCAGTATAATTCATTCAATTTAAATTTGTTTCTGAACAATAGTTTTTTCTATCCTATATTGTAGTGTGCTAGAATTTCTTACAAATGCACTTCCTATGAAGTCTATAAAACGCAACGTTTTGATGTTCAAACATCATCACCAGGCTGAAAATGTTGTCAGGCTGACAACACACTGCAAAACTTTCTGATTGAAACAGGTTTACTTCATTTTAAGTGAAATTCTAAATGCGTGGATAAACAGATAGTTCAAATGGAGCATTGTGAACTATTATCTTAAAAACTTGACTATTTTTTAATACGTAAACGATAAGCTAAAATCAAAACCCATGTTGAATTTTTTTGTTACCTAATTTAAAAAACGTAGCATTTGAATGAACTCTGTGACATTCTTGTTCTTGATTCAGGAAGACTTTCATCATATGGGTTCTTAATTTTAATTTTCTCCTATTTCTCAACTTGGAAACCAAGTATTCAATTCAAAATAAAATAATTGAATGTGAACGTTTGCAAAATAACTACTCGTCCACTTTCGAATTCCAACGGCATATATACATATATACTTATATGTATATGTATCAATCTATATATATATGTGCATTTATTTTATAGCGATCTGCAAATAGTAATCAAAAACAGTTTAAATAGTTCAATAGCTTGAGATAAATCCAAATTTTCCTAGATAATCGAATCGGCCCGCGGAATCACTAGACGACCTACCACCTCATAAATGTTCCGGTAATGAGGTAAATTCCTATGCATCGAGTGTTACGTGTATAAACTTGTATAGAACGATTCAATACTTCACGCGGTTTGAAAATTAAAAACTTGTAATGCAGTGTCACTCAACTCCTATACCTCAAGGTTAAAATTCGAATTTGGAAGTGTAAGCACTCCAACTCTTGAATCGGCGAAAGAACAGCAATGTCTCAATTCGAGAAATTTCAATTACAATTTGTTTTACGTTAAAATGATCAGACTGTATTTCCAAAATTCATTTTTGTCAAAAAGGACAGCAGTACTCTTATAGACGCGTGTTCGCACTTGAAGTTTGAAATATTTTGCACTTAATGCAAAATTTTGTATCAAATTTATACATTGAGTGGCAACATAAATCGATAAGTAAAATAGCCGCCTCTTCGGCGATAAAATAGCTCTGGGAGCGAACACGTACATTCTTTGCATTTGTGTGCAAAATGTATAAAAATGCATACAATGAGCGGCGATATAAATCGATAAGTAGAATTGCCGCCTCTTCGGTGATCGCTTGGGCGGCGACAAACATGCATGCTCCGGCGAAAAAGTTAGACTGGGAAGGCCCACTGTACCGACAGTGGGTTCCAACAGCCATTCCAGTTTTAAAAATACCACAGACCTTCTTGAGATTTGTTTTACTTATGAAAATATAGGGTGTCAGTGGCCGTGTTACATATCCACATAGCCCCCGGCGAAAATCGCGGATTGGTCAATGTCGATCTCTGAACTTGTTCTTACTAGTCTAATGAGAGAGATCAAAATGATTTCATTTTAACGGCTGCCGATGACTGCGTGAGTTCATATTGAATGTGGAATTAATTGATATAGACTATTAGATTATTATTTACTGTTATACGATATGCACAACATTTACGATTACAATATCTTTTTACAATATATTACGCGTCTAAATAGAGCTCGTCGAGAACGGCAGGAAAACGACTTTAAACGACTCGAATGAGCCCGAAAACAGCCATCGACTAGACCTATAAAATGCCAGTTGGATAAAGGGCTTTTTTGAAGCTGTAATTGGCCAAGTATAGGTAGGAGTCGATTTGAAGTCGTGAGTTTTGGCAGCCTTTCTTTCACGGTTTTATTCGGATTTCTTGTATCCCTACGTAGCTTTTCCAAAGATTGTCAATAATTGGTGTTTTTTTCCAAAGATTGTCAATTGGTTTGAGATCTTGAGACTGATTTTGCCCTGTATGATATCAATGTTATTACTCCTGGAATATGGTGATTTTAAATTTTAAAGTGAACTTTAAATTGTTGTCTTGCTGAATCCTTTATTCTCACACGTTTATCGCTATACTTGACTAAAGGTATGGCGTTGAGTGGCTTAACTCGGATGTTGTTTTTCTGCACATACCTGTGTGAATGTTTTTTCCACAAATGCTCTATTCTTATTTCATCTAACCGAATCAGTTTTCCCACAATTTCTCTCACTCATTTTTTATATTATGAAAATTGCTGAAATTTTGAACTTGAATGCGTTTTGATAACGGAGTCTTTCTCGATGGCTTAGAGCTCAGTGTATTACAATATTGTGATCTTTTATTTGTTTCTATATTTCAGGTCCACCGCTCTTGAGGTCACCGTAAATTAAACCTCGAGTGAAAGTGTTTTGTTATGCGACTTCAGGTAACAGGTCGTTCTGCATTACCTTTTCCACCCTTTAAAAACGACCCCAACTGTGCTTGGAACCATGTTACAATCTTCAGCAACTCTTCTTTGTGACACTCCACGTTGATTTTCCGCAAATCATTCAATACTGCACCTCAGTCTAGAATGGCAGACATGAAAAGTAGCAAACTGTGATTGAAGTATGGAGTCACATAGATGTGAAAGAAACGTTTTTCAAATTACTAATTTTATCCCATTTGAACGTTGGATCAAATGCTTCAGTTCTGAGGGATTTTATAACTTTGAGAAAAATACGTAGGAAAAATTTTTAGTGGTGTCCTGTGTATTGATTGATATTGGTTGTATGGTCGTAAATATTAAGCGTCATTTCTATCCAAATATTATTATTTAAAAAATTATGAAAACTTAATGTACTGCAAACTTTTACTCCTCATTGTAGGTTAAATGGTCTTTACCATGTATCAACGTCGCTTTTATTCTCGAGCCTAAATGATAGTGACATTTCAAATTTCAACTCTCTCTTCTTTAGTGTTACGCTAGAGAATAGTAGAGATGGAGCCCCTCAGGGGGATACAACTATTTTATCTAACGAAATTAGCACTCCTAGGGGGAAAATGTGTGAGGGCCCGAGCTGAGAGTTAGGTAGGCCTTCTTTTTGTTGAACCCCTCAGGGGGATACAACTATTGTATCTATGGGAATTGGCGCTCCCAGGGGGACTATGTGAGGGCCCGAGCTAAAGGTTAGGTAGGCTTTTTTTTGTTGCAGTAGAATAGGATTTTGTTTTGTTACGGACCACCTTTTTTTCGGTTCACTGCTGTCCTGTTTTTCAACACCAACTACTTCCTTCTTCAACTTTTATCTTGTTTCATAATCTTCTTTCCTAACTTACTGTTTCTATGCCCTTTCTGCGTAGATTCCGCGTTTCTATAACTCCATACTAAATGGTGCCTTCCTCCTTCTTCTCTTTGGATCGCATTTGTTGCTGCGGGTAGGGAGGCTAAAACTAACGACTAATCTAATCTTTTTGTTGAAATAAAATGTTTTTTGCTATGTTAAGGACCATCTTTTTTCGGTTCACTGCTGTCCTGTTATTCAGCCCCTACTACTTTCTTCTTCAACTTTATCTTGCTTCACGAACTTCTTCCTCAACTTACTATTTCTATGCCCCTTCTGCATGGATTCCCCATTCTTTTATCTCCATCCTAAATGTGGCTTCCCCCTTCCTCTTTTCGATACGCTTTTTTGTAGCGATTAGGGAGGCTTAAACTAACATATAATCTAATAATCTAGTAGACATAGAGATATTTGTGTGTATTAGAGGGAACAACACTAGCTGTTCCTTTACCCCTTCAGGAAAATCTGCGTAAGGCCCTGAAATCTGCGTGTAAGACGGCGTCGACTTACTGCTTTTCGAGCCTAAAAACGTCGATGGTTTGTTCTCATAGACTTATGTTATTCTATATTGATTTTAATGGATCTTTTCACGCATAAGCATTAACTTACTACAGTTAAAAGCGGAGAGACACGGTAAAATATTTCTTCAATTTTCTAAGTGGGATATGAATTTCAGATGTACTTCATTTCACGAGATACGCTATCAGTGATCAGTCTGATAATAAATTATAGTATGTTTTTTCTTCAAAGTGTTCTACATACCATCAATGTTCAGCATAGCCTCACCTATGTTTATGCAGTTACAGGGACCGAGTGCAGTGAGCAGCAGCAGACCCGAGTAACGGTCGCACATGACGGCCAGGCAGTGTGAGGACAGCACCCCCACTAAATTCATCCTTTCGTGAGACCACTCGTCATTGCACAATGCCTTCCCCACAGGGCCAGCATAGAGCGATAACTGTGGATGTTTTCGCCAGTTTTGAACATTCCACGACGACCTGCGGCTTCGAGTGGCAGACCGTTTCCAAATCCGCGGCACATGGAGGGTCTCCTTATTTTCACCTCCGCCCAGCTTCATGGTCGAGGAGGAACTCGGTACCTTCATCAGTGGAATGAAGGATTGTTGCTCAAGTCTCAAATAAGACGAACGATTTTGTTCACTGGTGCTTCTCTTGAAAAATTGCTCCTCTCCCTCTGGGTCGAGTGATAAGTCCACCTCTGTTGGTTGTTTGAACTGTCAAGCAAATATGTTCAAGAATACAAAACCTGGAAAACAATATCAATAATTACTACCATTAAATCACCCAATTGCAATTTCAGTCTTCTAGTTGATTGCTCCAAATTTTTGCGTGCAAATATGTATTGCTTCTTCATGTCTTCTTTCTTGTTATTTGAGTAAATGGGGTTGACTAAAATTATTCGTGCCACAGATGCAATGACTAGACATTTATTCAGCAGAAGTTACAGTTAGTTTTCCTGGACGTATCCATAATGACAGGGCTATAGACTAAAATATATCCTGAAAATTCTTGCACTCTCCTAATAGATCCATACAAATGTAAATAAACAGTTAGTTTAATCTGTTTGGGGTAAATGATTGAATTACTGAACTTTGTTTTTACCGTGTTTTACGCTCTTTAACTTATTAAGTGGTGATATACCTCAGCATGTTCATTTATGTTTCCTACAACCACCGCAACCTGACACTGGACTCGTCGAAGTTTGGCTGCATCCCAGACCTAAACCACTTCTGACCTCACCGTACCTTTCTTCAACCTTTGACAGGCCACAGAGCGTAACGACGTACACTTCAACTATGAAGCAGCAGGAAGAGTCACAAGGTGTGAGGTTGGGGAGCGGAACATAATTAAGGGGTACAATTTAAACAAAAATTTGACGTCTCCGATGTCCTCACTAACACCAAGAACATGGAAATTCTCCAAGTGATCAAGAAATCGACATTCGAAGGATATTGAATGTTTTGCACGAGCCAGTTTTACCTGCAGCATCTCATAAGAGAAATATTTACAGAACAAGTGCAGTGCCGGAGATGGCATATCGAACTATAGACGTTAGAGAGTCCCTTACTCTTGTAGTCATTTGTACTCGGATTTCTTCCGCATTCTACTCTTGAGGCTCTTCACCTAGACAATGCCTGGGTATTCGAATAATTTCCGTCGTCGTATCAGTACAACTGGTGGTGAAAGTTTTTTTATCCACTTCGCTGTGATACGTAGCGTTCTCTCTGGCTGCAATATTTAAGATTGACCGTTCAATGCGAATTTGAGCCCTGAACATTAGGCAGCTTTGCTGTGTTATCAGATGCTTGGGTCTTAGTGCTTTTCTGAAAATACCTCAAACTTCGCTCAGTTTTGACGAGAAAAATTACCACGGAACATGGCTTAGTCGGCATAAAAACTTTCACTGCCAATTAAACTGTTAGATGAGGTAGAATAATTAAAACGACCAAATCATGACGAAGCATGAAGTCATCGCTAACTTACAAATTTTCCGAGAAACAACTGTTATTGGATACGACAGAGGACTGATTCATAAATTTCCATTCTATTGTCCCAATCTTCTGCTCGAAGCGTTTGAACAACATGAAGCGACACAACGTCCCCTCAAGGGTATACAACTATTGTATCTATGAGAATTAGCACTACCAGGGGGAAAATTTGAGGGCCCGAGCTGAGAGTTAGATAGGCCTTCTTTTTGTTGAAATAAAATGTTTTTGTTATGTTAAGACCATCCTTTTTTCGGTTCACTGCCATCCTGTTTTTCAGCATCTACTACCCTCTTCTTCGACTATGATCTTGTTTCATGATCTTCTTTCTCAACTTATTGTTTCTATGCCCTTTCTGCATAGATTCTGTGATCCCTTAACTCCATACTAAATGGTGCCTTCCTCCTTCCTCTTTTTGAATCTGCTTTGTGGCTGATAGGGAGGCTTAAACTAACTAACAGTCTAATAATCTGAAACGATACGAGGAATGCCTTCATTTACTTGCCCGCTATGTATAGAATCTATTGACGATGGTCTAGGTCTATCGCAGGCATTCAAATGTTTGGTCTAAATATTCGACCTTTCCGCTATACTGTATATTGCAATACCAGACATTCTACACAGAAGTTTTTCATGAACAGTTTCTGTTTTGAAAAATTTGCCGAAGACAGAATCGTGTTAAACGCGATAAATTTTGCAGTATTTTCAACGCTTATTATTTGCTTGTTTTAATTTTGTTCAGACGTTGATGCAAGTCTACAGTATTTGCGCCCTAATATTGCTATTTTCTGTGCTATTTCTTTGCTATTACTGGGATGGGTACGTGTTTTGGAAATCTAAGTTTTATCATGAATAAAACCACAAAAAAAAGCACAAAAAACGGAATAAAATTCATTCTAGCGCTAGTTTCGACACTTCATTATCAATGAATGCTCTGAAAGTAAGATCAACAATATGGAAAAATTGACATTTCAATAATTGCTATATTTATACAGCCTATATAATGTACAATTGACAGGCACTTTGATCGCAGAGCTAGTCTGAATGCCCCTTTTTTAGAAAAAAATTAATTTCATTCCGTTTTTTGCTATTAGTTCAGGAAACTGGTATCGGGAAATGGTATAATGGTATTAGTTCATGAAAATGCTATTAGTTCAGGAAACTGGTGAATGCATCAGACGATCGGAGCAAAGAACGCGTGCAAGTGAACAAATCAATCGAAGCGTGTTCTCGAGAAAGCCCGGGATTACATCTAGTCGTGAATGATCCTATGTTTTTGTAAAAATTTCCGGAAGCGACTTGACCGTAACATCGAAGCAGGTTTCACTGCACTTAGTTGCATGAGGAAGCAGATTTTGAAGTGTGCAGCATGATGACCATATTGAATTGATACAAATACATCCACATTGATAGAATCAAAATGCTCCTAATGCGCATTTCACTTGGATGCTAGTGATGGGCAAATGATGTACATAACTTCTGAAAACTTCAAAACACAGTTTCCCCAAAAAAGTGATGTTCTACCCAAATATATTTCGAGAGACAAGCTTTACACAAAAAATAATTTAAGGTTCAGAATTATTTCTCCAATGATAATCTTATAATTAGTACACTTACTTGTTAACTTGTATTCGTGAGTCACATCCTAGTTACCAATGATACTGAACGATTCGAATTTTAAGGCGGGAGTTCATTTGTGAAACACATGGGTATGAGCACAAGTGGGATGAATGATGAGCAAAAGACCTGGGATGACAACTTTGATCATATTTCATAACTAATGAAGTCATTGTCGATTTAAAAGTGAAAATTTGGTCTCTAACCTCTTTTTAGTAAATCTGCTTGTATGTTGTTAAAATATTTGATTTACATTTCCAATTCGTCGAGAATCTTACTAGTAAAATAAAAAGAAGAACAAGAGGAAAAACGAACATTACATTTATTGTGAACGTTTTGGAATTAAAATTCCACCATCAAAGCTGAAACAGGAGAAAATGGAAAAAACTAAAAATCTCGCCAATAAACATATATACAGGGTGTTGCAAGATTGTTGGTATATACTTCGGCTACTAATAGAAAACATTGGTATAAGCAATATACCATCAATGAAAAAAGTTCAAAAAAACGTTTCAATTTTGAGATACCCTGAGATGTAAAATAAGATGCTGATTATTAGCTACAGTCTGTTTATTAATATACAAGAGGGTAATTCAAAAACAAATTAACAACAGATAATTAATTAGCAGCAAGGACCCCATTACAGCAATTGTTCAACATGTCAACCATGAGCATTGATACAAGTGCGACACCTTCGTCGGAGGAAGTTGCGTACGTTGCCAAAGACTCCAGGCATCTCAGCAATATCTTCAGCAGCGACTGCAATTCTAGTGACAAGATCTTCTTCCAACTCGACAGGTGTTTCATAAACAAGACTTTTCATGCGCCCACATAAAAAATAATCTATCGGAGTCAGATCAGGAGATCTTGGCGGCCAGAACACAGCGCCATTACGATCAATCCATCAATTTGGAAATTCAAGGTCAAGAAAACGTCTCACATTCACAGCAAAATGTGCCGGAGCTCCATCATGCTGAAACCACATTCTTCTACGAATATCCAATGAAACATCGGCAAATAAATCTGGAAGGAATTCTTCAAGAAAGATTCTGTAAACATTCCCAGTGAGACGCTCTCGCAAAATGTATTGGTCAATGATTTGATTATGAACGATACCTGCTCAAACATTGACAGTGTAGCGATGTTGGTCCGTGTTTCTGTCTGACATAAGGGTTGTTCTTTTGCAATCGTAAAAATGATGGAAGTTGAACATTCGATCACGGTTGAAGGTAACTTCATCCGTGAACAACACGTGTTTTGCGAAAAAGGCATCTTCAACTCATGATTCAAAGACCACTGCGCTGATCGTTCGCAAGGGACATAATCTGCAGGAAGTAGTCCCTGGACTCTGTGGAAGTGACACGGATGATAATTATTCCGATTCAATATCCGCCACACTGCAGTGTGATCTTGAATTCCCATAGATGCTGCAGCGGCACGAGTGCTCGTACGCGGGTTTTGACGGAAATGTTCCAACACACTTTCCTCATGATTCAGATCAAGCTGTCTTGGGCGACCAGCATTCAGTCTGTTTGCACTATAACATTCGTTCTGTTACAATCTTCGGCGCAAAGCAGTGAATAATCGATGAACAGTCACCTGTCTATTGAGGTAACGTTCTCGGTGCATTCTTGCGGCACGTCTTGCATTGCCATCAGCAGAAACATAGACGAAATGCATTTCTGCCATTTCTGCATTTGTTAGGCGGTTCATCTTACCCTTACAGTGTCTCAATGCTAACTTACAAATGATTACGGTTCAAACTAGAGGTTACTAACGTTGACTGGAAAGTTCTAGAATTTTTTTTTATCTTTTTATTCATGTAAATTTGTGAATAGTAAGTTTTTAGACATTTTACATATAAAAATAAATGGGTGCAGCGTCAATCTTGTCTAAATATCTCAATTCTAATTCTCCTTGTTGCTCTCTTACTGTCTTTTGCGAATTCGCCGTCCTGCTGCGAAAAATGAGTCTTAAAAGTTTATAAGCATACTATCTCATCAGGGAAGAGTTTTATGAACTTTGTTCATTGAAGAAATAGTGCTTATATCAATATTTTCTGTTAGTAGTCGAAGTTTGTACCAACAATTTTGCAACACCCTGTATATAAATATATATATATATATATACGGTTTTTTTTAATCGGAAAAAATTCACTCACAGGTAGAAAAACTCAAAATAAATAGATTTTCACGAATGATAAACTGCCCAAAACTCCTTAGTTTTCGAGTTATAAGGACTTAAAGGAACTTGAAACTAAAAGTAGGGGACCACGTGCTCGCTAATGTTATCCCTAGTCTTGATAGTTCCACCTCACTAAAGCAGGTTTTTGATATTTTTACCATAAAACCTACACACATTTTATAATTACGAAAATTATCAGTAGAATCAAGTTATTTATCAAGCATTTATTAATGTTTGTAACAATCACGCTCACTCGATGATAGATGTTCTAAGTGCTTCGAGGTTAATGGAGGCCATTTTCTACACCTTCTGTAATAAGACAAGTTTGTTAAATAAAAGTTGACCGTTAATTTATGGTTTGCTATTAATATCCTACGATACCTGTGACAAAATATTTTTTAACAAATTGAAAAAATAAGGCTTCTATCAATTTAATGAAATAACTACTAAAGTTTATCAATGATGTCTCAGTGTTAATTTTCTAACCAACATTCAAATTGCAGATATTTTTCGTTACTGTAAAATGCTTACAGGTTTTATTGTAAAAATAACAAAAAAACTACTTTAGTACAGTCGGATCTATCGAGACTAGCGCATTGGCTCGTACGTAGTCTCCTACTTCAAGTTTTGAAGTTTCTTTAAATCCTTTTAATATGAAAACTAAGGGGATTTTGGCATATTAACACTCGTAAAAATCAATTTTTATGGAGTTTTTGTACCTATGGTTGAAATTTTTCCGCACAAAATAAAGCCCTATATACTCCTCGAAATTCTCTGAATGTGGAAGGACCCTAATTTGTATTCATTCATACGCATACAATCGCATACATCTAATTCACTGAAGCACACATGTACACGCTTATCCAGATACACCAGCGAACACACACTGCACACATACACACACACACACAAAATTAGGTCAGTAGGTAGAGGTGGGGGCAATTGATAACTTTACGGCACTATATAATGTCTTCGTTGAGGTTAGGTGTTTGAGTGAATATGAAATTCTAAGGTCATGCGCACTATTAGCTCTGCATAAAATTGAAAAATTAGTTTTTCTGAATGAATGGTTTGAATTCTCACAGTGATCTCCAATTGCTGATTGTTGGAGTTTGGTACTACCAACGACTGCATGTAATAGTCACACTTATAAAAATAGACACAGACACTCATCCAATCGTTCCTTCCTGATAAAAAAGGATGCAATCCCAAAACTATTTTTTTTAACTCTGACGTCGACTGTTGTAAAACTATGCTTTAAAAAAATCGATTTTCTATTGTTTCAGCACTGATGATGGAATTCTAATTCCCAATCGTTTGCAATAAATGTAATGTTTGTTTTCACTCTGGTTCTTCTTTGTATTCTACCAGTATTTGATTTATTGGCCGCAATTTAAAGGAACAAATATATTGGCTTGACGCAAAAACCTTTACTATTAAAAATGCAACAAGCATTAAAATATATCAAGTCACCTTAACTTTTAAAAATAATGTTAGTAATAGAAATATGTTCTTCAAAAAAAGTACTTGAAATTTCAGGAATGGGTTTACAAGTTACCAAACTAGAGCATCAGAACTAGAGTTTTTATGAAGTTCTCTTCTATATCCGTCTACTCAACATGAAATGTCAGATTTTAAACTGAAAAATTGTTGAAAATAAGTAAAATGAATCCGGAACAATAATTGGGCAAATTTGATGGCTGACCTTCAGCCACCACTGGGACGCCACTGCTTCCTCCCTCCGTCCTCTCGTTTGAAACGTTCATCCACAGCCCCGTCTCCGGTCTTCGTCGCGCCCACGGGGCTTGGGGCGGTGGTGGCATCGTGTGGGGCGTGGGTGGGGGCTCATGGGTGTCCTGAGGTAGAGTTGGCCACACTGTACAGCACGTAGTTTAACGTTGGTGCTAGTAATTACGCCATGAAATAATTCATTTCAAGTTAATTGAATTTGAAACATTCAACTGGTTTAAAACTTCTTCAAAATAATTGAGGTCGAAACTGAGAGGTTGAAGTGTGAAGGTCGGCCTTAAACTTGCATATTCACAAGTGAAAGTAAATGAAAGTAAATGACACCTTCCGGGGTCAGATTTTCCAATGCAAGAAATTCAAGATTTATTTCATCATAGTGGATTTTAAAACCTGCAATCCAAACTGAAAAAAAACTTTTCCTCTACATATTTATTGATTCGTAACGAAAAAAGTTTAACATTTTCATTCATGCACACAGAAGATTTTCATATTTTAAAACCATGATTTTGTGAGCTGATAACACTTTTACTTCCTATGGATGCCCAAATTTCATTTCCTATCAGTATACCAAATTTCATTGCTCTAGATTCAATATTTAAAAAAATCTTCCTAAAGGGGTACTATTTCCTTAAAACTGGAACTTCACAACTTTAAGAGGAAGATGTCTTTTTCATTTAATGTGCATGCCACCCTTCCTGCACATCAATGCAGGCCTGCACTGCAGACCGTCCAGTATTTGACATCCGAACATTAACGGCAATAGCGCCTCATTTTGCGGATGGTAACCCAAATAAACGGATCTGACAATTTTCTATTTGGTTTGTATTACTCGTGCATTTTAGTGTCCTTTTTTTCTGTTTTCAGGTGCAGTGATGTACTTTGAACGTGCTCAGCTTGTTTCAAAGTGGAGAAAAGGTTTAAATTAATTTGACTTCCCAACATTTGTAAAATTTAAACTGATTTGACAATTTTACATTTAATTGCGATTCAATATTGATAGTTTGTTAGCGTGAGAAAATAAACTGTTTCTATTTGCTTTAATCTCTGTACAATTTTACTTTCCGATTTGAATGCAGTTAAGCTAAAATAACGATAGAGAATATAAAGCATCAGAAGTTACTGAAATGCCTTTCACTCTAAGCAAGGGATGTAAACAGGTAGTAAGTGTTTTAGCATATTCGTTCAGTAAGTGTTTTAGCAAATTTTTTGTAAATTACAGTTTCATATATTTTTCTACTGATCTACGGGCATCATACTTATTTACATTAGCATACTTTAGATACCTCTAGCATAGAGAAGAATGGGAGTAAAGTGAAAGAGAAAATTTCAAGATAAAAAATGCTACTCTTCCTCATTAAAAGAAAAAAATATCATAATGTTCTTTGAAAGAAGGAAATCGATTGAGCTGAATAAGCTTTTGTCCGACTGAGACACAAAAGCCGACTGAGACTGATGGGCTAAGTTACAGGAGAGATAATTGATATTGATGTTAAAATGGAAAATTTATTTCTTGAATGTTTAATAAACGAAACCGCTTGTGCATTTTCAACGGGGCATCTATTCTGAAGCACAAAGATTTGTCCGTTTTTTTCAGAATTGTGCTCAAGTTCTTCAGCAAGTCGATAAGACAAGTTAGTGAGTAACCAGTCCTTGCTGGTTTCATCGGTTCAAAGTGAGAGCAAATTTCCATTAAATCAAGCTGCAAGGTAAGATTACACGTTCTAATCGTGCTACAGCGAAAGCTTTCGAATTCAAGTTATCTCATTTGATCAAAACCAAAGATTTCATCCACAATAAATCTGAATGTGAATAAAATTGGACTAATCGGGGAAAATAGTGTCATGCAAAACACATCCCAGCTGTAGAGAAAAAACTTCTCCAAGGCACACGACTAAAAAGGATAGATTGACATTTGATTGAGTGAAAATCAGTTCGGAGACTTCGAACTAAAGCCTATGCTTTTTTTCTCGTTCAGAAAATCCCAGCATCGATGAGTATTATGAAATCATCACTCTCAGTAAAATAGAACAATAACAAGAAAGCTCGGGCCACTTAAAAAAAATTGAAGAATGGTTCGTTCATCATTGTGCGACGGAAGCTGAAAAAATTTCCCCCAATGGGGAAATTTTTAAGGTTCCATTTAAGGGATGCTCTTTAGAGATAATGCTCCAGGGCGCCCAGTGGCTCTGGACGATTGTTATCCTGACGTGATAAGTTATACTTTTACCACCTAGAACAGCGGCAATGGTGCAGTAGAAGGATCAGGGCGTAATTGCTGCCTTCCAAGCATATTATTTACGCTTGACTCACAAACAGTCCAAGTCACATAAGGTGGAAAAAAGGTATATCGATTTGTGGAAACTCTTTAACATGTACAGTGCTATAAAAATATTCCAGATTCTTGGAACCTTAGGCGTAAGAATGAGATCTTCGTATATGAAAGGTATTCGAAGGAATATTTCTCATAATTTTTTTCTAAAAATATTAACTGTGAACAAAGACCATGTATCAATTAGGTGCAATGTTTCAATTAAGATTGAAAAAGCAATGCAAAAAGAATTCATTCCTGAAAAAGTGAGTTTTTTATTGATGATATTCACGTGGACTATCCAATAGACCGCGTGGAAGAATAATGCAAAAATTTGCATTCAAATTATTGAGATAGTAACAGGGAGTCCGCTGGAGTGAAGAGATTTTGTGTCCCAAGTCAAAGAAGTCCTAGACCTCATTCAAGCGGGATTGGCCATTATATAAACGTCTTTAGGTTCATCAACAAATTGCAGAGTGCAGGAGGCTCTTAGTTGTTATCAGGATGCTTGCAGTAAGAAACTAGTAATTTATTGTTCACATTTTCTAGCACTGAGAATCATCCTACAAAAGATATATTACAGGATCCCGCAGTTTGCATTTTAAAGTAATTTCACGTTGAAACAGTGATGTTTACGTAATCAAAAAAATTGATGTATTTTCTGTATTGCTTTCTGTGTTATCTATTGTTCATTATGTATTTGTTACTCATGAAAAATATTATTGCTTCTCTTACATATTAGCTATTGTTGTTGCCGCAGTTCTTAATTTTGACGTAGGTTGAGAAGTAGAACACCAGTGTCCGTGATAAGCACGGATTATTTGATCGTTTTTCTTGCTAGAGTAACTTGTAAGATTGTGCCCACATTTTGTGATTATTCGATTGGTTCATTTACTGTTATATTTTATTTGAATTGTGACTTTGAATTTTCTATAATGATTTATGTTAGATTTTTACGAGTGTTGGAACCAAGTTAATCGTATTAGTTTACTCATATATATTTCCTTTATTTACAGAACGAGACTCGTATTATTTTCAACCTGTAGCCATTCATTGTAGCCTTTCACGGTAGTCGTTCAGTATTGCCGTTCATTATAGCCGCTATAGCTACTGTAGCCATTCTCTCATTGCGCTACCAATTACGGTTACTTGTTCCACTGTGATGTCGACCAGCAGAAAACAAAACTGTGAATTAAATGACAATTGTTTCAACCTGAATGTGCTCTTGTTGATTTTGTGTTCAGTAAAACCAGTGGTAAAGAATAACTAAGGCCAGTGATGCCAAACGAAGGTGTGTGGAGCCTTCAATTGTTCTTCAAGTATTTTCTTCCAATGAACATTTATTATTGGGAGAAATTATTTTTATAACTTCTCCTTTAATCGCGGCAACATTTTTTATTCCCCATTGTACAATGACGCCTCGCAATAACGGCATCATAAGGCATAGTGCGATTTCGAAAACGCTATGACAGCTTGTAGTTTTCACATCAGAAAGCCTCAATCAAGTCTGAAATTTACATCATTTTCTTTGAGTGTAATCAGTATTGTGTGAATGGGACAAAAGTATTCATATGAAATGGAAGAATGGTGTCGCTTCAGATATAGCTGGAGCTGCATATCTAGATGGCCATTAATTGGATCGTATTTTACACATAATTTCGTGACGATGAAGCTGTGTATTGTCCTTTTTTCCTTTTTTGACTGTTTTAGTTTGAAATCTGCTGTTTGCTTTACAACACTCAAGGTAGATATAATGTCAACTCTGTTATATTTTTCCAACGTTCAGCCTTTACCTCGTTTGCATTTTCGAGCCCACTTCCCTCGTCCTTTTGTAAATTTCAAGCCCCTCTGTTTCGGATAACCCGACGTAACTCCAGTGATGTAGCAGCTGCACCTCAGTTTGCAATGGTTTTATTTGAACGCGATTTAGTGAGGTTAGTTTAAACTTAGTTTACGATTGATTGATAAAAAGTCTTCCTATATATGTCATTTTTTGTTTTTTTGCGAAATAACGACAAAAGAAATATTTTGGCAACAGCCTGTAATCTGTTGTTACTGCAGCTGCTGCTGCAACAGCTCTCCATTGAAAATTCTCATTCTCTTTAATTTAAATTTTCTCAGGCTGTTTTATTAAACCGTGCATTTTTAAAAAATTTGTAATTCAAATCTCTCTGAAGATGGTAACACTGAAGCGCATCAGTTGTGCTCTTTTAGGAATCCAGAAACAGTAAACACTCATGCGGCGTGGCTCAAACTTCATAATATTTTCAAGTTGAAATTTTATCCTTGACAGCAGGAACCCCCAGTAATCATGAACTAATCGGCAATGGTCCAATCGAAATCGCCAGACTCCGGCTACCGTTGATGAAGTGCCAGGTCCTACCGCTTCTATTCCACCTGAATGGAGAGTTGCGGCAGACGGCAAGCGATGGCATGAAAGACGGCAAGCGATACCAGGAAAGGCAGTAATTATTGCGGTAGCAGGAAAGAGGTGGTGGAGTTTTAGCTATCAAGCTAGTAAAGGCCTACAATGGCTACAAGAAGAACCAAAATAAAGACAGGCCGGAAAATCCTTAGAAAGGGGATTTCCAATAGACTTTCAAGCAATTTTTGACCATGCATAATTCTTCCTCCAACGGGGCGACATAGAAAACGAGTGCGACTTCCTACGGAGTCGTATAAAAGACAGAGGAAAATTCATTATGGGGGGGGGGGTGGGGAAATGACTTCGTGCCAGCAAAGAAAGTGCAACAAGAGCAAGTCGAACGCGGAACTCGACCCCAGTGGTTCAGGGAACAGGAAGACATTGACATTATCAACTTCACTGAAATGGTGGTCACCTCGAACCAAAACAGTAGCAGAAGTGTTGAGTCGACGACTCCATCACCGGTTTGTGGATTCCAAGCTTTGAGAAAACTCATACAGTGAATCCAATTTTTACAAAATATCTTCAAAACACGTGATCGACAGAAGTTGTCGGTCCAGCTGCAGTAATTCGGTCACTCGCCTTTACAGCATGACCGCAAACTTCCCGTACAATTATTATTGCAACATATCTACATGACATCGTCAGCGAGCAAATTGCCAGGCATGTAGACTCCTGCGCGGTGCTCCTAGTGCAGCACGCCCTAGGACGGTTTGTGCGAGCCTGCCACCAACTCGTACGAATACCGTGCACAAGGCTAGCACTTTCGAGTTGGTTATAGCCTGCTTCCAGGCTCCAAAGCAGAATGACTGCACAGCCTCACTTCCAGAAAGAGAGAGAGGCTTATATGAGAAACACACTTTGCAGGTCAGCTTTACTCTTCACTTAACACTCTTCCCTCGTCACTCATCTCACTGCAGTCATCGCACGGACTCCAAAGTCTAGAGACCTCTTCGCTGCTTTCACTCTACAGCCTCATTCAATGCTATCGAACTCTGCATTAGAGAAAGCAGCACTCTCCCTCACTATACCTTGGCTGCGTCAACGGAATTTTAACAAACGCAACATAAATGTAAAAAAGGTGTGGGTTAGAGGTATGTTCGCTCACCCTTTTTCATCAGCTCAGTTTCAGACGCCGTTCCTGCCTGCTCTGGCCAACAAACCATGATCTACAGCTGTAGAATAAAACGAGCCGTAGGCAAATTAAAAGTTTAATTTCAGCGACTCCATTTCTAACGTAATTTAATTTCACTAGAATAAATTAAACGCACAATGGAAACAGTTAACACCTGTGCTGGGCTTGTGTACCAACAAGCCTAACCCTGAAACATCCGTCGTTTGATTACCGTTCTTCTTGAGTCACCTGCATATTAAGATCGCAAATGAGGTCCACCAAAAATACCAGATTCTAGAGGCTTCAGCACTCGGTCCTCAGGCAAGGAGGCTACATCAGCACTCCGCGGTTATTGGGAAATCATCAGCATCGTTACTTCTCTGCTACCTGGGACCTTACTTTAAAACATTTTCTTCGAAGGATTCTACTTATGTTTATTATACTTCACTAAAAAATGGGATGTCAACAAACTTGAAAGAATGAGTTTATTCATGACAATGTAAGCTCTTCGTGAAGCTCCAAGCCGAAGATTGGAGTCCGGGCAGCTCTGCGCTCTCTTGGCCTGACGCGGCATGGGGAGGTTCCAGCAGCGACTCCGCGCCTTTCTGTCTTCGCCTCACGCGGTGGGGCGCTGCGGCGGGCCTGCACTCTTCGGGCGGCGCGCGCCTCTTGAGTGAGCTCTACTGCACGGAGGAACGGCCTTCTATGCACGTCCTTCATGGTGAGTTGGGAAGCAATTTCAGTGCTGTGTTCTCTTTCCATTTGGCAAAGAAGGATGCTATTCATTCTCAGACCAGACTTAGTCTCCATAAGGTCTTTGCGGAATTCCTGAGATGCCACCATTTCGACTTCGAAAATTTTCGCACTCAATCGGTATTTTGAACACCTAGTTTTCGCTCTAGATGAATTATTTCTATTTCTGTAAAAATTGTCACATTTAGGGACGTATCATAAACGTAAAGTAAAACAAATGCCCTGATGAATTTATCATCGTCGCTTCACCTTACCTGGAAGTTGAATATTTTTGTGCTCGCATTTTATCCCGAAATTGCGAATCTTTATTTTTCATACATCGTCTAGGTATGCTTGCAGTTAGAGGATTAGTAAAGAATTGGCCATCGTTATACTTGTCGTCCTTCCTTAAACCTACAAAATAAATCCAATTTGAAATTTTAAAGTACTATTGATTTCACTCGAGATATGTTCTGGAAAACCACGTGAACCGTGTGGAATAGAAATTGCTCACAGTAGTTTAAGGGGGACACTCAGCAATTTTTAAATTTTGATCCGATTGGTCTGAAATTAGTCCAGTACACGTATTTTTGAAAATAAACATAATTTTCTCATGTTACTTTTTCTATTTATGCCTTAGTGTTTTGAAAAATTGAAATATTAGTATTTTAGTTCATTTTTAGGGATACTTAGAAAAAATAAGTCAATGAGTTTTTAACAATGAACAAATTCAAAGACAGTTTTGAAATCCTTGTAACATTTCAAACAAACTGAAGGATTCGAATTTTTTATTTTCCTTTTTGTTTTCTTTTGACATGCGATTTTCGATCACTAACTAAAATATACCAAATTTTTTGTTTTGAATGTGATAAAAAAAATTAAATGCATAAATTGGGAAATCGATGTCCTTTACTTTGTTAGAAATGTTCCAAGGATTTTAAAACTTTTTTGTTTTTTCCTAGCATAAAAACTCATTGAATTCAATTCTGTACTAGGTTAAAATGATATTGTCATGTATAAATCAAAAATACATTTTGTGATAAAATGTAATATTATGGACATTGTTTTACTTGAATACTGTTTTCATGTTGTATTATCATCTACAAATAATATGCATGCAAAATTTCATATCGTCACAGTGAGTTGCATAATACAGGTATAAATTTTATATATCTGAAATATAAAACATTTTTTTTGTGAACTGTGATAAAAGAAATGGAATGTACAAATTGGGAAATTGGACATTTTTAGTTTGTTAGAAATGTTCCAAGAATTTCAAAACTATCTTTGTTTTTTCCAAGCATAAAAACTCACTGACTTCTATTCTTTTTTATGATGAAAATGAGGTTTTTACCTAAAAAGCAAAAAAAAATTTGTGGTGAAGTGTAATATAGTCGACATTTTTTTACTTGAATGCTGAATTCATGTTATATTATCATCTACAAATAATTTATATGCATAATTTTATGTCAACACTGTGAATTGCATGTTATACATGTGTAAATCATACAAAAAAATTCATTCATTTTTTTTCATTTCTTGAAGAATGGAAAGTTATTATTTGTGGACTGATTCTTCTGAAATTAGCCATCATATGTAATTTTTGAAAAGAAACACATTATGTTCATGTCATTTTTTTCGATTTTGGCCTTAGTTTTTCAGAAAAAGGGAAATATTTGTTTTGATATGATTTAAAGTGATATTTCAAATGAACACAAGTCAATGAGTTTTCATGCTACAACAAAACCAATAACAGTTTTGGAATCCTTAAAACATTGCTAACAAATGATATCAGCCACATTTTTCATTTTACTTCTTGCTTTCTATTTAATGGGGTAAAAAATTCATAATTTTTGGTCCCCTTACACCCCTCTTGGGAGGAGGGGAGGTTCTAGTGCCCGTAGCCGCATAAAATTTTAAAACACAATAGCCCACCACCTAAGGATCCTTTTTCAATAAAAAAATGGCCAATTATGCCCGAAAATCCCTCGGTTGTCTCCCTCAAGCTCACTCGCACGATAGTTCCATTAATGAAGATCAAGATAGCTAAAATTTCCTTTCAGCTAACCATTTACCTCTTTATTTGAAGGAATTATGATTTTTCATCGATCTATGTAAATGGAGATTACTAGAAAAGGAAAGAGCTGAAGTATTACATCGACTGAAAGTGTATTCTAGGTTCACGTCATAGAAATAATGACTGACTAAAAAAGATGACTGACATTTAAGACGAGAAAATAAACATGAAAATTTTGTTAAGAAACAATATAGACAATTCATTCACCACGGCTCAAACTCTAACGTACGGGTTTATCTAACGTCTAACGTACGGGTTTATGAAGAGCACACAACCTCGTTGCCACCCTGATGGCGCCAACCGCTCGCCTCCGCCCTATGAAGCAAGATAAGTCTTACCTCATAAAGCCCCGTTTCAGCAAGCGATTCTTTCTAAACGCCCTTGCAATAGAGCTCCATCACAAGTACTTCATTCCAGCACAACAGCAGCCAAGTACATACTTCCTCACCTTCGCTCCACCCCACGTGACTGGAGCGCCGACAATTCAGACCCATGCCTTCTGCGATACTTCGTTGCCACATTCAGCAACGTACACCGCAGCACTATTTCTCAACCTACATTGCAGCCAACACTCACCAACAATTGAGTCGGCAAAAAAAACGGCGTTGTCACCACTAAAAGTTCACTGAATACGACAATTAACCTCCAACCAAAGCCCCGCGAACAATTGGGTTAACGCAAACGAACCGGAGTTTCCAAGTACGAGCATTAAGATTAGTGCTTGGTGAACACTACCTCGATATTTCCATGACTCAGAAAACTGCGAAATTCAGAGTCGAAGACGTCTGACTGCATTACAACTTAATGCTCCGAGCCTGTAGAAGAGCTACAGTTTTCTCCAAATATTCTTTTTATAGCGAGTTTTTTATCATCAACTCCCTGAGAAAAAACTCAATATCAAATTGACCTTTAATCGATCTTCGAGATATATTTCAATTAATAGTGCATCATTCGGTGTACTCCATAGCTTAGGTATTTCTCTTGAAAACCCCAATGAAAACTTCAGCCCGGCAATCTCAATGACAGCGACCCCACTCGCGCACGGGCCATTTATCAGGTCTGATTGTCTTTACGCAACCAAGCGTTTTTCTTAGTGTTTTCAGCAGTACTCGTGAACTTACCCTTGGGAATATTTGGTGCCCTCCCCTCGTGCGTCCATATCGTGTATATCCTCTGCTTGTCGAGACGATTCTGACAGCGCTATGATGGGTAATGATCCCCGGCTTTCTTGATTGCTCCTCCTCCAAAGCGCATCACTTCTGCTTCGCCACTGGAATTTGGTTGCTTAAATGATGTGAGACACCGTAAACTTTCACACCAGAATTTTACGTCAGTGACATCAGATGTAGCTCTTGGTAGCCTGCCTCACATACCTTAAAAAAATTGAAGATTTTTAAACGATTTAACGTTACCATACTACGACACAATTCCTAATTTAATTCCTACAGCGAATTAGCATTATTGTTTTATTGCCAACAACTTAGTAGCACTGGAGAATAGTGATCTTATGTATTAATATCACTCTGAATTAAAAATTACTAAAATTTACTCAATGATAAAATTAGGGGAAGTAAATTTTATTGACCAGTATTTAGCTGGTCTTACACAAATAGTCCTGCTGTTTATGTTAATTTAATTTTCCATTGCCTACATATAATTTTCTGCGGGAGACTAGCTCACGAATCTAAAGTATTCCATGAAATTCCTGGAATTTGACAAAATTTTCTAATTCTATTTCCTATGTGCATGGTCCTACGGGATTTCTTATTTTGAGGCATCGGTTTTAGTTCGATTGCATTGTCTTGGCCTAGATTTCAGGCAAAAAATATCAGGAGCAGCTTTGTTGTCAAACTATTCACTCTAGTTGTTAATTTAGGTAACCATACAATACTATAACATGGAATCAAGGAAACTCTGGAGAATTTGTGAATCACCACGTTACTTATGTGATCCCGCTGACGCGAGTACGCCAAGGCAGTGCGCGTGGAGGTCATGTATGCACACGGAGTCCCGTTCAGGTATAGCAACGAGTTTGCAGTAAAACTGAACTAGCATTAAGACGTTAAAATGTATCTGTGCTTTATAATTTTAACTTTTATGTTAATAACAATGCTTACAAATAATTAACACATGTACTGACGGTACTTCTCTGCTATGATCAGTGGATCGATTAGTTATTTAGCTTTGGCTAAGTGATGATATTTCATTTTTACTTAATATTGTTCATTCTTATTGAACCTCTCCACGAAAGAACCTTGATATTTGAAGATATCCTGTTGCTGAGCAATAGAACTTAAAATCGTTCTTATGGTACTAGCTTTGAGATTCAAATCTATAACATTTGCATTGAGTTCATTTTCGCCCCGATTCCAGTTAACACCTAACCACTTCACATCGGCAGAAATTCCATCGTCGCGGATAACATCAATTTTTTGATGTAACTCAACTCAATTAGTCGTCAGACGCTGAATTTCCAACTGGTTAAACCAAAAAATTTACTGCGTTACAAAATAAAACAACCTGTTGATTAAATCGCCAGATTCTGCATTTCTGAGCAATTACGAAAATTGGACTATTTATAAACACTAGTATAAAAAGGTTAATAATATATCTAAAACCCAAAAATATTTAATGAAAAATACATACAGGAACATGCGTAATAAATAAGTGAACAGAAGGATACAGTACATTTCGGGATACACATACATTTATACTTCGTTGCATAGCCGTTATTATTAATTAAGGATTCGAAACGTTTTGAATAGTCAGTCCCAGCCTTTTATACGTTTCCGGTGTAATCTAATTCCATTCTTCGATGCAAATTTCTTTGAGTTCAGTGATGTTATTGCGACCTCACTTCTGAATCTTCAAATTTCTATTCCTTCCACAAGTTTTCGATCGGATTCATGTCCGGAGATTGACTTGGACATTCTAAAATGTGTATCTTCTTCATCCTCAATCATTCCTTGGTTTCGTTTGCAGTTTGCTTTTGATCGTCGTCTTGTTGGAATCCATCCACGTTTCAATTTTAACAAACGAGCTGAAGGTAGGAGTTGCTCTTCCAATACTTCACGAAATTTTCTGTCATTCATGTTCCTTCAATGATGTGAAGTTGACCTGCCCCCGATGAGCTGAAAAATCCAAATACCACGATTGAGCCCCCTTCAAATTTAATATTGGGTGTGGTGCACTTTGGTTTATCCTCTTCGTTTTCTTGCCTCCAAACACAGGTTTGTGCTGTTTCTCCCAATTTTTTTCGATTTTGGTTTCATCTGGCCACAGTACTAAATTCTAAAACATTGCTGGCTTGTTCAAATGGTCGTTGGCATACTTCAGCCTGGCCTTGACCTGACGTTTCTGGATATGAGGTGTTCTACGAGGGGTGCTGGAGAGAAGACCTTCACGCCGAAGTGCCCTGCAGATCGTATGTTTGCTGACTTCGATCTCAGACGCCTTAAGATCATCCTTCAATTCTTCACAAATAGTTTGAGGCCTCTGCACTACTGTTCGGACCAATATTCAAACAGCACGGTCGTTAATCTTCCGTGGTCGACCAGTTCGACGCTTGCTGAGAGTCGTATTCCGGCATTTCTCTTTTTGTATTATGGTTCTAACCAAGGCTAAAGGAACACCCACTTGTGCACATATCTTCCGATACCCCAAAGCTTCTTCATGGAGCCCCATAATTTATTCACGAAGGTCATCGCTGATGTCCTTATTTTTACCCATGCTTATGATTTTTCAGAACCGGAGCTGCTGTACCAATGACACATCATTGGAGATGAATGTTGACGATAGTTCGGTTGTCAAACAGATGAATGTATTAGAACATTTGGAATAATCCTACAATAATTTTAATACATAATATAGAGAAAAAAATCGAGTATTGTAAACTTTTCTTTCTCCATGTATTTATTATACATGTTCCTGTATATTTTTTCTTAAGTATTTGTGGGTTTCAGTATCGTTATTAGCCTTTTTATACTTTGTTTATATACACGGTGTTTTTTCGTGCGAACAAATTTCAACCATAAGTGGAAAAATTTAAAATTAATTTATTTTCACGAATAAATGCCAAAAACTCCTTAGTTTTCGAGTTATAAGGAGTTAAAGAAATATTAAAACTTAAAGCATGATGCCACGTGCGTGCCAATGTTAGCGCTAGTCACGATAGTTTCGATCGCACTAAAGCAGGTTTTTGTTATTTTTACAATAAAAATTGCAAGCATTTTACGGTTAGGAAAAATATCTGCAGATTCAAGCTTTTAAACATTTAATAATATTTGTACGTTATTAGAACACACGAGTTGGAAATCTGAGCTTGATTTGGCTAGTTGACAAAGCGTTGCACTGTGAACATGCAGCATTATACGAATGCAGAGATTATGCATATGATCTACGGTGCTGCAAACGGAAATGCTAGGCTTGCGTCACGCATGTACAGTGAACGATTTCCTGGTCGTGATGTGCCTCGACCACAGTTTTTATTAATTTGCATATGAGATTACGTGACACCGGTTCTTTCACTAGGAACAGAATGAGTGTTGGACGCTGTGGTCACCTGATGGGAGATCGAATAGTTGAACATTTTCAGCATAATCCTCGGGATAGCACTCGTTCAGCTGCTCAACTTCTAGGCATGCTTGATCATACTACTTTATGACGGGCACGACGTCGTCACAGGATACATCCGTATCATTTCCAAAGAGTGCAAGGACTGCTGCCACAATATTTTGGTCCTCGATTACAATTTTTAGAGTGGTTAATGCAGCAACAAGCAATGGATCCCGACCTCTCCCAGCTCATTCTGTTCACTCCATGATGTAGCGTATTTTACTCGCGATGGTGTTTTTAACGCGCACAATCATCATTATTGGGCTTAGAATGGTCCTCATGTTATTCACCCATATAGTCATCAACATCGATTCAGTGTAAACGTGTGGACAGGAATCGTGGGCAACAATTTAATTGACCCTCACCTATTGCCTTCTCCTCTCACGGGACCTGTTTACATCATTTTCCTACGCGATGTTTTGCCTGGATTATTGGAGGACGTTCCACTAGCGACACGCAGGTGAATGTGGTTTCCGCATGACGGGGAGCCTATACATTACTTCGGTGACGCTCGCGAGTTCTTAAATCGAAAATTTCCAAATCGATGGATAGGCAGGGGTGGTTCATAATGATGGCCAGCGCGGTCCCCTGACATGTCGCCATTGGATTTTTTCTTGCTTGGCACCATGAAGGACCTAGGGTACGCAACTCCAGTTGAATCTGAAGAGGATCTCGTTGCTCGTATAGTAGACTCAGCTGGCATTATTACTGAAATGCCTGAAGTCTTTGAAAATGTATGGCGCTCACTCGATGATAGATGTTCTAAGTGCGTCGAGGTTAATGGAGGCCATTTTCAACACCTTCTGTTATAAGACTAGTTTGTTAAATGAGAGTTGAGCATTAATTTAGGGTTTGTTATTAATATCCTACAATACCTCTGACGAAAAGTTTCTTACAAATTGTAAAAATGTGGCTTTTATTAATTTAATGAAATAACTAATAAAGTTTCTAATTCATGGATTGGTGTTAATTCCCTAAAAAGTGTTCAAATTGCAGATATTTTTCGTAATTGTAAAATCCTTGCAGTTATTATTGTAAAAATGACAAAAGACTGCTATAGTGGGGTCGGAACTATCAAGATGAGCGCTAACATTGGCACGCATGTATGTAGTATCCTACTTTAAGTTTTAAAGTTTCGTCCTTATAACTCGAAAACTAAAAATTTTTGGCAATATATCCTTCGTGAAAATCGATTTATTTTGAGTGTTTCTACCTATGGTTGAAATTTGTTCGCTCATAAAAAAACAGTGTCGTCCAATTTTCTTAATTGCTTGCCATAGCTGTGGGGTGTAAGGACCTGTCCTTCCGTGAAGGCATCGAGGGTTCGAATCCCGGCTCTGGGTGGCGATTTTCATCGTTGGGTATAGGGGAAACATTCAAAGCACAATACCCCACTCTACCCAGGTGTCTGAAATGGGTACCGGTCTTGACCGGGGGAAAAGCGTCATGGCTTCCTGGTGTTAGGTAGAAGGCATTCGAAAAACCAATGTACAAGGTGATATGTATCAGGCTTGAATTGGAAATAAAGCATCCTTAGATGCCGATGTTTGTTTGTTTATTGTTCGTGGGCTAGAAATGTGGAATCTGGTGATTTAATCAACGTGTTGTATTATTTTGTCCCCCACTGTATTTCACCTCTCCTGCCGAACCTGTGAACACCCGTTATCTACGGAGCGAAAAGCAAGAGAAGAGCATTCATCAGCCTTCAAGCTGCTTCAACCCAGGGTTGTCAGATTGGCCATTTCATGGCCAATTTACACAAAATTGGCCATTTTTCAAACTCCGTGGTCATGAGAAAATTTACTTGGCCATTTTTACCAATTTGGCCATTGGAATGGTCATTTTTTGAACCTGTGGCGATGGAATATTTCATTTGACCGTATTTTCCGAAATGGAGCGTTAAACGAACGAAGATGCTGCAACGTAACACGTATTATCGAAGTTCGAACGAGTCATGTTCAATCTTGGCGAAACTAATGACCAAGAACAACGAGCACATTTTGCATTTATGAAATTGTCTATAATATGGTGGCACGTAAAAGGCAAAGTCTTGAGTACTATATTTGTGAATTGGGAAGAATTGCTAGCTTACTTCACATGCTGTGAACAATCCGCAGGTAATGACACTCTCTTCAAATTCAAGGTTAGGCTCAAAAAAGAAATGCTACAAAATTTACGGGGTGAACAATTTATACTTTGTATTTGCGACACCTGTTGAAAAAGAATTTGAAAGGATAAATCTTGCATTTCAGCAGACTAATGCTGATCCCTATGATCTCGCAAAAAAATTGTGCAGACACGAAGATAGTCAAGATAGTTTGTACCAAATGCTATACAACAATTACCTGAACGGCTAAAATCTTAAAAAATTTGGATTTTGAAGAAAAGAAACTAGCACTCACTTATTGAAGTTTATACATTTTCCTGCTAAAGACCTAGAACATCATAAAATTTACTGTGCAAAACTCAGATGTCAACCTGTGCTTGAAGAAGCTTTGAATCAAGTAAGCAAGCAACTCCCTGAAGTAGTAGATGTGTTTAAAGGTACTTCTCTTCTAAATCCTACCATTCTTTTGAGCCAAACGGATAGGGGAAGATTTCAGATCTGCCATTTTTTGATCCGGTTGAAGAATAGTATTGAAAAATCAGTCTAGTAGCGTGGAATGAACAAAAAATATTCAAAGAACATGAAATTATTAGAGAAGCTCTTGAATTTTGGCAAACTGTTTCAAAGCATGAACAATTTATAGAATTATCACACTACGCATTAACATGCCCATAGTGCCCCCCAGTATTGCAATATATTGTTGACAGAATTTTGTCTCATGGATCATCATTTAAAATAAAACCCAGGAATCTATAGCAAATCAAACTCTTCAATTCAATTGTTAGAATTCGTTCATTTTTAAGTGACAACGACATGTGCTGCCATAATTTCAAAAGTACGCTGAAGAGACTCAGCAGTAATAACCTGTATCACACGACCCAAGAAACAGAATACCTCCAATATCTCGAGGACGTGAACTTGTCATAATATTGTTAATGTGAGTATCAAGTTTATGAGTATTGTAATTTTTCATCAAACAAATGTCTATGATTGATACATCAAAAAATGAATAAATAAAGTTTTGGTAGGTCTATGTGTGATTTAAGCAATAAAAATTCTGGCCAATTGTTTGGCCATGGGATATTTTGAAGTGGCCATTTTGGCCATTTTTTCCATAAAATGTGGCCATGAGCTGACCGATTTATCTGGCAACCCTGCTTCAACCTGTTATTTTCAGTCTTTAAAGTTTAAGCACAGAATCGTATAAAGAGCCAGGCATAAGTATTGCTGGTGAGCATCACAATCCGAAAAGAAGGCGGGTATTCCTGAACGTCACGCTACCAAAGGGCACCTTTGCTACATTGTTGTAACAGGAAAAATGCATACGAAACGAGTCTTCGTCAATCAACGCAAATTAGATGAAATCGTTTCGTAAATCAAAGCACAATAGACATCAGTCGAATCTCAAATTCTAAAAAGCCATAGTTAATCTTCGGATTAAGACAAGGACTAGAGTAAGCAACCTGTATGTGGCTTAACGTGTAATGGTGTGTGCTTTGCTATATTCAATTTTTGAGAGAGACTTCTACGCATTTTTTAGTCTCTTTTCCCGACAGGTAAACAGATATGTGCGCCAAATAGCTCTGATTGGGATTGTTAGAGGAGGCTCCTCGCTTAACATGAATCCTTTCAGCCATGCGAAGTTTTTCTTGACCACAAAACGCTTCATCGACCATCTCAAGTTTTTCCTTCTCTTTCATTAACTTTTTAGATTGGATTTCAAATTAAGTTTTGCTAGAAAACATTTCTGTCGAGAACATCAGCTCTCCAATGAATACTTATTACGAGTCTTCAATAAGTTGATCTCACCGTGTTATCTAAAATTATTTCCTCGACATTATTTCACTTCCGTCCATTCCTCATCAAGAATTTAACACTTTGACTGCGACGTGCGTCACCGGTGGTACACGGAGGTAATTTTCATGATGCTGCTGACCGACCAGTAGTCGCGAACTCAATTTTCATAAATATTTTATCAACGCTAAATGAAGGCACGATCCAGTTCATGCTTGGTATTTTCAAAATGGTTTACTTCAATTGACTTAAAATTTGAGTTTGGTGTTGAACTTAATATTTAGTTGCCGCAGTCAAAGTGTTAACACCCGTAGTTTAGAGATTCGGAACATGCATTTTGCGAAAATTAGTCTATTACCTAATGGAAAATTTTCCCAATATCTACCATTTTCGATCACCAAGAGATTTATGACAGCATGAGGGTATTTTCAGTCTAAGATTGACTGAGCAAGGTGCCATCTCAGTACTTAAAGTTGAAAATCTTTGAATGGTCATCCATGGGTTTCCAAAAATCGGCGTCATTGAAAGTTACATTTGGTAGATTGTCGAGCAATCTATTTGAATTTCTCAACATGATTCCGTTGACCGTAACTTAAACCAGAGATGCAATGTTTACGCCAAACTGGACATGTTATTCCTTAACACTTTATAATGTGTTATAATAAAATTCATTATTCAATTCGAATTAATGCCTATTCTAATGATGAATTTAAGAAATGGAACAATAAATGGATTATGCCTGCATTTAATTCTAATTTTGTATTTATGACAATTAAGTTCATAACGACTACTGGTCACGCAGCAGCCTCATGAAAATCCCCTACGTGACCACCGGTGGCTCACGTTGAGGTTAAAGTGTTAAGAACATGTGCATCATTTACACCCTACACGAATCTGATATTAAAAATCGAATTACAGTTATAGCTCAGAGTTTCATCCGTCAGAAAAGACCTTTATTTTTGCAAACCTGAGAAATAGCCCTCGAATCGGGAAAGAATTGGTTTTTCAAATTTCTGGCACCCAAACGACATTACAGTGGTAAACCTAAGCCTCCAATCTTATCTGAACTTTAACTTCTTTGGTAAGATAATCGGAACCTCAATTGAAACCGTCAACAGTTAGAATAAAAAGAAGAACCAGAGTAAAAACGAACATTACAGTTATTGCAAACGTTTCGGAATTAAAATTCCATCATCAGTGCTGAAACGGGAGAAAAGATAAAAATAATTTGTTTATTTTACAGAACAAAAATCATGTTATGATATGATTTCGTCATATCCAGCGTCCAGAATTTTTTGTGCTATGGATTACCTTGAATGTTGCGACTGGCCCTCGTATTCACTTCGAATATCCAAGAAGAACTGCGTCGATCATCATATTTGGAGAAATATTTCATCGCGAGTTACTTACAGATAAAAGTACGCCTCTTCTACCAGGAATCTTCTAGAAGCCCGACATCTGAACAAGCCTCCACGATTCAGCCATCGTACAGAACGTGTTACGTCGTCGTATTTTACCAACAAATGCCCGAGATACCATCTACCACTATTTACATTATCCTTAATCTGTAATTCTTCTATTTATAGGAATATTTCTTATATATTAGTAAGTATTTCATCATGAGAACTCATATACATGTTATTGATTCAATTAGGCATATTTCCGTGAATGTTAGCATAATTTCATATTTTGATAAAACATCGTTCGTTCGGGATCGCACAGGCGGTTGGTGACGCTCAGCAGGAGCCGAGGGTAAGCGAATCAGTAAGACTTGAGCCGCGGCATAAGCAACATCTGTGTCGTTACAATATCTTGAGCCGCGCCCTGCGGGGTGGGGCTGGCTCTGGTGTTGTAGACATAATAACAAGAGAACAATATCGTCATGAAGTGGTTTCAACTTGTGGAGTCCTATAAGTGAGCCAGCTTTAATAGCTGAGAGTATCAGCAGTCAAACGTCTACTGCCACACCGAGCGGAACTTCTATGTACATGCGTGCTTGGCTGTCATCTAGTACCCCTGGCACTCCACATCTCGACATCAGAGGGACTCCACATCTCTCTCTCTAAGTTGAGTCTCTCATTTCATTAAATAGCTTCACGTTGTTAACCAAAGCATGACTATCCTCAGGTCGTAGGTCAATGTAGGTCTATTTCGATGTGTCAAGCGATATCTTGTATTAGTACCACAGGGACATTAATTAGGATTGTAATGCGCATTTAATTGATTAAATCTCCATCTTGATTACCAGTGTATCGATACCTGTGTTCTAGAGAGTTGAGAGAAGACATAAAAGGCATGGAAAAGCGTTACCTAATATAATTTTGATAATCTATTCATTATGATAATCTAAATACTCAATTTCCCTTTTTCAAAGGGTGGTGGCAGCCTTATTATTGAAATAAAAGAAAGTGATGTACTCCATATATCACGACAATTGCAATCTAAATTAAACATCTCAGTGGACGATCCACGTAATTCACAACGAAATGCTGACAGAGAAGAGGATCACGACATCATATTTATATTCCACAAACCTACCTAAATGTCTAAAAAGCCTAATTTTTTCATTCACACTCAAACAATAGCATACTCCTAATTCACACAAGCACACATGTACACGCTAATTAAGATACAACAGCAAAACACACTATGCACACACACACACACACACACACACATACAGAATTACGTCAGTAGGTGGGAGCAATTGATAACTTTACGGCACTAATGTCTCTGTTGAGGTTAGGTTTATGAGTGAATATGAAAAGGGACTCTAAAATTCTTAGGTCATGCTCACTGTTAGCTCGGCATAAAGTGGAAAAATTAGTATTTTTGAATGAATGGTTTGAATTTTCACAGTGATCC
>JACJUY010001425.1:4924-51541 GCA_014220935.1 Platorchestia sp. MABIK | reverse complement strand
GATTGCGTCCTTTTTTAGCAGGAAGGAACGATTGGATGAGTGCCTGTGGAGTGGCTGTGTCTATTTTTATAAGTGTGACTGCTGCATGCAGTCTTACGTTGGTAGTACCAAACTCCAACAATTCATCAGACATGGCCAACACGCAGGAATATCTCATAGAACCGGTCGTGCACTAACCATTCCACCCCAATCAGCAATTTGGGATCACTGTGAAAATTCAAACCATTCATTCAAGAATACTAATTTTTCCACTTTATGCCGAGCTAACAGTGAGTATGACCTAAGAATTTTAGAGTCCCTTTTCATATTCACTCATAAACCTAACCTCAACAGAGACATTAGTGCCGTAAAGTTATCAATTGCTCCCACCTACTGACGTAATTCTGTATGTGTGTGTGTGCATAGTGTGTTTTGCTGTTGTATCTTAATTAGCGTGTACATGTGTGCTTGGGTGAATTAGGAGTATGCTATTGTTTGAGTATGAATGAAAAAATTAGGCTTTTTAGACATTTAGGTAGGTTTGTGGAATATATATATGATTTTTGTTTTGTAAAATAGACAAATTATTTTTATCTTTTCTCCCGTTTCAGCACTGATGATGGAATTTTAATTCCGAAACGTTTGCAATAAATGTAATGTTCGTTTTTACTCTGGTTCTTCTTTTTATTCTACGAATAAGATTCTCGAAGAATCGCCCTATTGGAAATATAATTTCGTCAACAGTTATATGCAAGTCGTCAGCTAATGTTGGTAGAATGAAATAAAATTTAAGTTTCTTGTCAATAAAATTTGACTGCCAGAAATAATTTCTGAGGCATCTTACCATGGTGGTAACGACATTACATGTGAAAGTTTGAAAGAACTGCCCGGCCTGCAATGCCGCCTGCATGGCGCACCAGTACAAACCGTGCCAGACGTTAAAGCTTCAACTTTGGTGTGCTTCGAGCTGCCAAAATCTGGCTTTGGTTTTACTTGCAGCTCCTTCGTAACGCTGGCAGCTGAATTTGCACTACAGAAATAACTATTGTACCACCCACTCCTACAATTCTTGGTACACAAGGTGCATATGGGAACAAATTTCCTTGACCTCTTTGTTTTTTGTAATTCACTCCAGCGGCAAGTGAGTTCACTTTCTCCAGGACTACATATTCTGAAGAAGTAACAGGTTTTCGATTTTTGAACTTGGTTCGGTCAGACGATCGACAGCTCTTAAACACGTAGCACATTTTCCTCTATCTGCTACAAACTGGATTTATTAGTATTGCAAATGCTGACCAGCTGCGTCTGTAGATAGGTGCTTAGACCATTCCAAAAGGAAAGTTGGAGCATTGTATTTTCGTCAATTTTCAAAGTGTTTAACAAATTTTTTACAACTCTGCTCTCGCTGATGTTCTCATTCGGCTTATTGGAACATTTTAGATCTTCTAAATGTCTGAGTCCGTCGAACTTCTGAGCAGTATTCCAGACAAAAGGCTCTTTGAGTAGATCGGTAGAGCTACCGTAAAATGACTTCGAAATTTCGAGCGATTCTAAAAACAAAAGGGCTCTGGGCGAAGTTGCCACTTTAGTAAAAAAATTCAACTACAGAGGTTATGCGCTGCAATCACAGAGTCAAATTTAACACCATATTCCCGAATTAACGAAAGATCAGAGCTGTCGGTACTAAACTCCGGTAATTTTGCAAAGCTCGAGTGAGATGCATTCAGCAAACTTTTCAGCGTGAGCGATATTATCGATATTCACTTATCTGCGATATTATCACTAAATTCTTCACTCTCACCTGAGTCTGAAAATGAAAAACTGAGTTGTTTGCATTCAATTACTAGTGTCTTTCTGATACTGGGCAACTCAGTTGAGACACTCAGTGAGAGTGAAGAATTTGGTGATAATATCGAATAATTAACGTAATAATTACGTAACTATCTCCACACGAGATCAGTCCCGGGGACCTTACGTGATTTTAGAATGAAGCTTAGTATTTAGTTTTCTGTCGGTCAAGAAATGAGGGTTAGATTCTCTCTTAGATGACACGGAATCATTACGTTTAGCCACTATACGTATGAAATTGGAAAACAAAAATAGAATTTTAGAGAAGTCACACCTGTCCCCCGCTCCACCATGCTTCAGCCGCAGTCTCACTATCCTGTCTACACCGCCATGAAAAAAAATGAGTTGTGACACTATGGCAGGGAATCAGAAAACAAACATGAATTTCAGTTTATTCATTAAACGGACTCCGAATCCCGCAAGTGAGCCAGAGAAAAAGACAGGCTGCCTACAGCAGCGATGCTAAAACAGCCACTCAAGAACCGTGAGTGGAACGATCACAGTGACGGGAAGAACTTGAGTAAACAACTAGAGCGAGTAGTTTTGCTACAAAGCTTCCCATAAATCTTTTCCTTAAAATCCAGCCAAGACTGGGCAATCGAAACTAATCCAATGCAGTAAAATTGGAAAGCCCGTAGGATCACGCACATAGACACTCACGCACATAGACACAGAAATCCCATCATGGAATAATTCAAATTGGTGGTGAACGCGGGCTCCCGCAGAAAATAATGCGGGGGCGGTAGGTTCAGCAAAAGCAGTTTGAAATAAAATAAAAATTAATAAAATAATAGTCAATGAAATTAACTTATCCACGTTAAATGATTTAAGCAATTTTGAATTCAGATTTGAATTAATAAATTGGAGCACCATTTTCAAATGCTACCAAGTTGCATGAAACTGAAGATTAATGCTAATTTCCTGTAGAAATTAGATTAGCAATCGTGTCATGTTATGGCAACGTTAAATCAATTAAAAATCTCCCATAAGTGACAAGAGCTACATCTGATGTCACTGACGTAAAATTCTGGTGTGAACTATTACGGTGTCTCACATCACTTAAAGCAACCAAATTACAGTGGCGAAGCAGATGTGAAGCGCATTGGAGGAGGGGCAATCGAGAAAGCCGGGGAGGATTGCCCATCATAGCACCGTCAGAATCGTCTTGCCAAGCAGAGCATATGCACGATGTGGACGCAGGAAGGGAGGGCACCAAATATTCCCAATAGTAAGTATACGAGTACTGCTGATAACCCTGAGAATAACGCTAGGCCAGAGACAGGTCAATCAGACCTGGTGAAGGGACCGTGCGCGATCGAGGTCGCTGTCGTTGAGATTGCCGGGTCGAAGTTTTCATCGGTGTTTTCAAGAGAAATACCTTAGGTATGGAGTACATCGAATGTTGCAGTTTTGATTGAAATATATCTCAAAGATCGATTTAAGTTAAATATAATTTTCATTTTTCTAAATTTTCTTAATTTTTTGCCGTATGAGTCCCTCTTCTCTTTAAGCCGTACGGCTCAACAACTGGAGGAGTTGTACCTCATTCATGTTTCGGTAACGGTTGCCACTCTTTTTGAACACTCTCAGAAAAAGACAAGGCGGGAATGATAGCCTAAATTAGACTGCGTATCTGCGCTGTCTTTTGATTACTGAAACCGAAATGGTTAGGAAAAATTTTTGATGTGAAATGTTCCTCTTACTTCTTGTCTTTTACTATTTATACTGTTTGTCATTTCATTAATTTAACATATTCTAAGAATACAGTTTGGTTAGGGATCTGTGGTCCTTACCTGTTCGCCAAATGGAGCAGATATCATTCGAGTTCTGCGGTCTCTTGCGTCATAGAGCAGCTGGCCTTCCCTTCGCCATTCTTTCACCTGGGCCAGAGACAGGTCTGGTGATTTGCTCACGAGTACTGTTGTGCAGATGCAAGCAGGCAGAGGCTGTAGGTCTGCGTGTATTCCAACGCAGGTCAGTTGCAGGCAATGGGGTTCCAGTCGCAGGAGACTCTAGGAAAAAAGCACAATGATTTCAGAAATGTTTTATGAGTTCTAATGACTGCTACTTTAAAAGGGACTCCTACATTTTAAAACTCACAATGGAACAACAAAACAGAATCTCGATATGACTGAAAAATTATGCTTCCAGCGATGAATGCATGATTTCCATCCGAAGATTAAAGAGAGAGGCCGAATAGGAATCGTTTTCATTCATGCTCTCACTTATTAACTTACATGTTTTGCGTAGTAACGTTAAGTTCATTTGTGTTTAACTGTCGTGTAATTTATGAAGAAACTCGAAATAGGTTGTCCGAAAAATCAGCCTCAAAGTTACTTTGTTCAGCAGCAGTTATGTTTTTTCAGTCAAGCATTGAATGGGGCAGCGTTTATTATATAGTTACTGTTTTGAGTTTACAAATCTGAAACTTGCAATCGAAATAGAATAAAATTTTTCGTCATTTTAACTTTCAATGCATGAAAGTCTTTTTCGGTGATGTAGAAAGATTTTAATTTAGCTCAGAAAGATTCATGTGCCGCTACTAAAAACTTACCTTCGGTGTATTAAGTGTGGGGGACACATTGTTAGATTTCAGATTAAAGTATAAATATTTTAAAGATAGAACCTTTTTCACTAATATATTCACTAAAAAGGAGAGTCATAACTCAGAAGAGCATATGGAAGGTGCTGAAAATATGGGGTATTTTATTTCATGGGAAAACAATCTGGGTTATCTTTCAAAATTTTAAATCAATTGGTAAGATAATCATTCATTTGATACTATTATTGCTTGGCAGGTAGAATATAATCATTAAGCACTTGAGTTGAACAATTTTCTGTGTTTTTCATTAAATACCCATATTTTGATGTTTGTGGTCGACGATAATTCAGCTAATGGCATAGACTAAATGGAAATATTTAGCTCCGCTGTTGCGTGTTTCATAAAGACGCTCATGTGGTAAAAAATTTACTTTAGCTTCTCTTGATTACCTGATTTGACCTCATCTTCAAATTCGAGATCGAACAGCATCAGATTTTATAATTAATTCAAGCAGTGACTCTACGCTCGTTTGACGGTCATAAAGGCATTTTGTGAAAATTTCATGTTATACTTAAACATTTCAATTCGATAATTCAGGCTGTTACAAAATTTATCTATGCGTTCACTTAAATTTACAAATTTAGGCACCGTCAGATTTGATGCGAATGAAACCGTAATTTGAGGCTGGAATTTGGAGATTGAGTTTAATTCACTGAGTCATTCTTCTTTCACTGACCTAAAATGATTAGCATAACTAGAGTTGCACGATTTTATCATACAGTTAAGGGAATTAATGCATTGGAATTTGATTTCACAAAAGAACTTTGGCGAACAATTCAGCTTCTAAGTTCTTTAACTTTAAATTTGAATATTTGAAATAGAAATGTCGGTAGAAGTGTAAAAAATTGCTTTTTTTGCATTCCGTGATAACATCTAGAAATTTTTGGCGGTTCAGGAATAAAAGGAGAAAAAATCAACATGACGCAAAGCCATTGTGAAAAATAACCACATAAAATCTTGTTTTCCTTAATCTTAACCCACCATAGTTTAATGTCCAATTTACGACATCAGCAATTTAATTGGGGCTGTGATCATCTAAAATTTCAACTGCAGCTACGTTATTCTAAAATATTAGGCGTATCCGCGCTTTGATTACTTTGACTTTTTTATTGGCAGAAACTCTATTAGATTTGATGCCATTCCATGGGCTTACTGGTACATTACCCAATATCATGCTTATAAACATTGATGAAAAAGAGCTAAAAAACTTAAGATTGCTGGGCTTCATAACTTTCTTCTGCAAGAGATGTTACGTTCAAAAATGTTAATTGCAAAATTGTCTCTGGGGTGAATTGTAATTCAAGGTTTGAATTCCACGAAAGTATGCTAAAGCTGCTTGAATAAAAAACAGTCTCTCCCTGTGTTTTTAAACGCTTAATGGTGTATTTACTTCAATTTAACGATCATATTTTTGAATCGTGCAACAGTCGTGAGCATTGTTCCTGCAGATTTGAACCATGAGTAACTTGAACAATGAGCCTGGATGCATTGCCCTCGATTGGAACAGTAGTGAGAGTTTTAGCTCGTAACATTTTCTTGGCTTTTGACTCTTTACACAATTGTAAATAATGTAAGCTATGTACTCTATTCGGTACTAGTTAGTTATCTGTCACCACTTTTAATTTATGGTTTCCTTTTGATGTTAAGGTTAGGTTAAGTTAGGTTAGCTCAACTAGATTATTATTAATTTTTATGATTTTGAATTTTTGTTTTGTTTCTGGTCAAAATCTCTGCGACCTTCCAAGAACTGAAGAGGAAAGTCCCAGAGATTCATTATATATAAATGGAAAGTAGATAAATTGCATTCAAAATAAACATAAATCAACAAGGATACCATTTCACGTGAAAAATCCATTCATACTGTCCAGAACATCAATTCCATATTCATAAAACAATTACATTTCCACTTTTTCCCCTAAAAACACTTTTCCCCTAAACAAGTGATGACAGATAACCCACAAGTACCCTCTTTTCTCTTGGCTATTCACAGCTTTCAAACTGAAGCCTTTCATAGCACGATCTATGTGTATTAATTATTAATGTCGTTAAGTTCGTGCAGCGAGATACCTGTTTTAATATTTCATCCAAAATTACTGTAATTATCAAAATGTCAGTACTTTTTTCGTGGATGCATTAGTGGAAAGAATTTGAAATTTAACAAATGAACAATTCATGAATTTAATATTGCTAAAACTGAAGAAGCAAGAATTTTGATGGAAAAATGAAAGAAAAACGAATTTCAAAACAAATGCTGCTCATTTGTACATAATAGATGTCTCATGAAAGGCGCTTCAAAAATCCTAAATTAAAGTCAAGAGTTTAACAAAAACTTACGAGGTAAGTTTTAGAGCGCAATGAAAATTTGAAATACCCGGCGGACTAGAGAAACTAAACTTATGGGTGGGTAATACTTATTATGGGTGGGTTAAATCAGTTAAGGTAGGTTTTCTCTTTTTCTCACACTTCGCTAGAGATGGGAAGTATCTTAGTAATCTTGAGTGATAAGGGCCGAGGGGGTTAGGAGAGGACTTTTAGATCGCCTAAAAAACTAATGGAGACAATGATATTACTGATAATGGGCGGTACTTGAAGACTATTTTTAATCATTTGAAACAGATGAAAAGGGTAGTTTAAGGTTGAAGACGAAGCGAACACTTTTAAAATGGGCTTTGTTGCAGATTTTGAAGTAAAGAAAACCTAATAAAGCAGAGAGGCTCGTGACAAAATAGTAAAATGAGAACTTAATCAAAAATATGTTTGTATATAAAAAGCTGTACATCTTGAAATAAACTGAATATACATATTTGATCAATTAGCCAATCATTACAGTTAATGATGGTATAGGTTCATGGATGTATCAGACGCTGTGCTCAATAATCGCTCATTTTGTCGAGTATATTATCGAAAAATTTAGCTCGAGTCGTATCCTCGAGAGCAAGAGGACGTTGGCTCGAAAGAACTAACCCTCGACAAGTATTCAAGGGAAATAATTGTAGGACTGTGTGTGAGAACGCAATGAATACTAAGGCAAGGTCAGTACCATTAAAACATTTTACAGGTATTTGTACTTGCAATATGTTCTGTGTTCTGACTTCATCCCTTTACATTGCTGTTGAATTTGAGCGGTGGATGGCGTTAGTCAATTACAAGCGTATCACGAATTGTTGCGTGTTTTCCTAAAAAAAAGTCGTTACTTATATATGCCAACAGATATGTTCAAATGGAATGATTGTATCCTAAGAGACCTACGCAACACAAGTAATAAAGAGATTTAATACATTTTTCTGTGTGTTACTACTGAAGTAATTTAATGAAGCAAACTTTACGTGTACAGAGCATGCAAATGAATTGCTCACCATTGATAATAATAGAAAAAAAATGTCGGGTGGAAAGGGCATTGAAGAAAATTTCAATTCTTGTGATCATACAATATTAAATTGTACGTAATAATGTGTGTAAAGTCTGTAACAGGGTTAAAATAAAATCTTTATTTCTATGTATTGTAAAAGGCCATGTGCTCATTATTTGAATCGATGTCCACGCAGCGAGACCAAGCAGCCTTCCGAGAGTTCTTTAAGGCAGCTGTGCAACAAATGTCCAGGGACGTGGGAGATTTAGCGGCTGTTATATGGTGGAGGTTGAGGCTAGAGCAGAGAGTTGTTGGCCTCATGAGTAAGTGCATAACAACAACCTCGCAGTTTGTTGCATACTGGCGAAAAAGAATGAAATGGTATGTACCAAACGAGCTCAAGGTCGAACAAAAGTGGCCGGTCAAAGAATTTTCAAAATTTCGGCAATACATTAGTGTCAAACTGCAATAATATGAGCAAGACACGAGCAATAAAATGGAGATGGCTTGTCTCTTCCGTTTAACTGAGTAGCTTAGTTTATTAGAATGTTGATGCATTTCGAGCAGTTGTATGATGTTTATATGATGACCTAGATTTCAATGTCAGCACTTTTATGTGCTATGATTAACGAGGAGAGTCTAAAGCAGAATGGTGCTTTGAAACTCCTTTCTAGTAACCCTCCATTTGTGGTAAAATACGTGAAGTATGCTGCATTAATCAGCGTCAGAGTACTCAATCAGCTGTGATAATGTAATGTTCAACATTTCATTGCTCGTTTCAGCCTATGCCATTCATATGTTATCCTTGAGCAACCTACCTTTGTGACTCTCTTCTGGTGCAGCACCAGTTGGTTAGAAAACAGTAAATTGTTAAGCGTTTATGCCAGACAGCTTTGTTCAGCTGTCGGGATGTGACCAGCAACGTTTCAATGCTAACGCATGAACAGGTTATTATGAATAGCATGACTCATATGAGCAAGTAATACAGTATGTATAATCCCTCTATAACGTCACTCACTAATTTGAAAAACACAAAAGCTTTTACCAGGTATTCCGCAGTCCTGTACACTGTTGCGGCGCCTTGGGTTTTGCAATACTTCAGTGATGCGCTAAGCACACAATATCATGCCTGTCCAATTATTATGTCCACTACAGACATGGAACGTAATCTCTCAAGTGTTGTCATTTTCTTTTTGAACGTCGATTTGCCACTTATGTGTCTCGGTCAATGCCTTTATTTTTTCAATCCGTGTTTCTACGTATATTTCTCTCTGTCTGTTTATAAAGAGTTTGATTCTCATAATAATAGACTGGGTAGGCTGGAATGCTATCTTATTCTTTCGCTTAAATGAGCCTCATTTTTGTTTCACCCCAACCCTCAAATAAATACAATACTATTAAAGCGTTAGTGCCATCCCCGCGTTATGTGTTAAAGTGCTGCACGAAATTGGAAAAATTGACTCCGTTATAGCGTTGCTGCTTACGACTGTCATCTTGAAAATATTAATTTCATCCCACACAGATTGTGATCAGAATAAGAGAATAAGATTCCCTAAAAATCGCCTTATAAGTACTACCACAGATTGTACATTTTACGTACTGTATGATAACTTTGACTTTAACAACGTTTCATCTGAATTACCTCCATTTTGATTTTGATTGCTCATAAATACTGCTCAATCTGAGCTACCACACTAAGTGTGATGGAACAGAGGGTAACGATGTGGAGACCTCCGTGATGGTCCCACTGAGGGGCACCACTTCATGAAACCTCCTCAGCGTATGGCCATCAGCTACAAGATGCATATTTACAATACACATTAAGAAATTGAAGCAATGTAAAAAACAGCATAGAAAATGGTAGTTTCCCATAAGGCATTGAGTTAGTAAGCCACAACAGATTTTTTGCGATAGGCGGACACTCACCATAGGCGATGAAAATACGCTGCCCAGCACGGCACACCCCGACTCACTGATGTCTGGTGGTTCTACAGACAAAAAACGGAAAAACACTGTACAAAATTCTTCATTTAACAATTGAACACTTTAATAAACACCCGTCGAAGCCTTTTTCAAATCGTTTGATTTCGGCCTTCGTAGTTTGTGTAGTGGTTTTACTTATGAAAGTGATAAAACTCATCATTTCACCAACGCCGTACTGAATAGCCTGCGCCATTGTGCCGATTCTAGGCTGCGCTCGGGAGGGCGGCACTTGAAGAAAATTGTACTCAAAATGTAATGAAAATAAAACTAGTATTTCTCAGGATCGCATGAATGAGTTTTATTTTAAATCCACATGAAAATAAGGGAGTTATTAAAATTTTAAATCCAAAAATTATCATGTATTACACTTCTTACGCTGAGCTATGTCTTTTATTTCAATTTTCTGAAAATATTCGTTTTTACAATTAAATGAACGAACGGTTGAGCCAAACAAACTCCCTGTCCGAAAAGTTTGTCTAACCCAAGCGAAATGTGGATGTATTGAAATTAATTTAGCCTCATACTGCATTTCTCTGAGCCGCCTTTTACTCTGATTATTGCTTTAATTCTATTAGGCGTTGGCTCTTCAAGATTTTGCAAACAATCTCAACGAATATTTGTCTTAAAGTACGAGCAACCTAAGAGAAAGGACTTCCAACGAAGAAGAAAGAAGTGTCGAGCTCGCAGTTTCTTCTCCAGTTGGTTTCACAAGCAGTCGATAGCGCTTAAATCAAGAGAAAGTAGAAGCCATTCTTATATGATAATGATCCCTCATGATCCCTGAACCAATCTGGCACGTCATCAGATCGGCGATTGCGAGCTCTTTTGTCCTAAAAACACCTGATCCATCAGGAAAATGAAAATTCATGGACATGTGTACTTGGTCACTTATATTAATTAGGATGTTCTATATACTTCTTTTTTAATTTCTCAACTTTACGAAACAGTTAACGTTTATCATGCGATAAATTGCGAAGAAATTCACTCAACATTACTTTATTGGAACACTGTCAATTGTTAAAATGTACTACCTATGAAATCTATAAAACGCAACTTTTCGATGTTCAAACATCATCATCAGACTGAAAATATACAGAAAATTGATCAGTCACATTGGTAAAATGCAAATCTAATTCTTAAGCTTTATGACACTAGTATAGAAGTTTAAATCACAGCACAAAATTTTTTTTTAAGACTAGATATAAAGTTTGTACAACAAAGGTACACGAGATCAGGAACGGTAACAGTATTGCACAATATAGATGCTCATTGGACAAGCGATAGGGGCGAAATGACCGTACGTTCAGTTGCCTCGGACTTCTAAGCTGCGGTTTTAGAAAATAATTTTAGAGCAAAAAAGTCATTCGTGTTTTCGTTGAGAATAGGCTTAAGTTTATGGATGTGTAACGCTTCTATAATTTGAATGTGCTCTTTTTTAGTTACGTTATGGAAGATTTTTGTGTTAGGGTATAGGTCTTCATTTGATGGTTTGCAACTGTGGTCAATGCGGAAATGGTTGAAAATAGAACCATGGTATTTATGGGCGGTTAATCTTTGCTTCAGGGTCATCCTGGTCAAGCCAATGTAACATTTATTGAGACTTACATTCTCTTCTGTCACACTTAAATTGGTAAATTACACTGGCTCTGTCCAGATCAATAACCCTGGATGCAGACAAATTATTTTTCACTAAGAGGTCACTAATTTTGCGGTTTTTATAATATACACAGACTTTAATTGACGGTTTCGGATCTGCTGGCTTAACAAAAGATTTAACAATGTTTTTGAAGAAACGTTCATCGATTTTGTAATTCTTGTGCATTTGGTTTTCATAAAAAATACTAACATTGCGAGAATTCAGTTCAGGATAATTTTTATTGCCCAAGGTTCGGTTTAAGAAATTACCAATAGTTCTATCAATGAGAGGATTAGGAAAATTGTTGTTAACCAGCAACCGCTTAATTCGAGACATTTCTGACTGAAAACTTGACCAGCTGCTACACACCTTATGAGCTCTATTTATTAAAGTATGTATAACACCCTCTTTGTACATTTGCGGAGCATCACAATCATAATTTATAGTTTCACCTGCATGAGATTGCTTGACGTAAACTGATCTCTGAAAAGTACCATGAGACGCTTCAATCAAAACATCTAAAAATGGCAGCTTACCGTGCACGCCCAACTCAAACGTAAAATTCAACACCGATTTATCTGACATCAAATTCCTTAACATCTCCAACTGCGCCAGGCCATCTACTTCAACAAAAATATCATCTACGTATCTACAGTACAATAACGGCTTATTAGGTAAAGTGCTCATAACGATATTTTCCACGTACGACATGTAGAAGTTGGCAAATGTGGGCCCTAACGGGGAACCCATGGCAACGCCATACACCTGACGGAACAAGCTGCCATCAATATGCCGAAAAGGGGCTTCAGTCGTGCACATTGTAAGGAGTTCCTTCAAAATATGACGAGGAAACAAGTTAGGTGGAGAAAGGTCGTCATTATTATACACGCAATCTAAAATAATTTCAATGGTTTTTGCAAAAGGTACATTTGTAAACAAAGATTCAACGTCTAATGAAGCTATGATGCCACTTGGGGCTTTATTGCGCAACAAGGCAACTAATTCATCAGATGATCGTATCATATATTTCTGTGGAATATACGGCGTTATAATTCTATTCAAAGTCTTAGCAACGGTATACGTGACAGCGGGAACCTGTGATATTATTGGCCTTAACGGAGGATTATTTAGATTTTTATGAATTTTTTCGTTACCATAGATGTACCCGGGTTGATGATGACCTTCTAATTTTCTCAAATTACAATTATTCGGAACAGCGTTAACAGTAGATATCAGTTCGTTTAGCCTATTCTTCAATTTCTCCGTCGGATCTCGTTTTAAACGTTCAAACTTAGTACGATCTGCGAGTATACATTCCAATTTTTGTTTACAATCGTCATGCCTAAACAATACATACATGTTGCATTTATCAGCTTTACGAATAACAATATCCTTATTCAACCGCAAATTACGAATGGCCTGGCGTTGAACTTGAGTTAAACCTTTATTTGTATTAAAACTTATTTTCCGAGTGCTCTCAGCAATCAATGCAGCGTCCAAATTAGGTGAAATAGAAACGAGTCCCTCACGATTTAGCTTGAGGATACTTTGATAGGCTAATTCTAACTGCAGCTGCTTTTTAATAGGATCAAATCGGCTTCTAGTGTGATAGTTACACCCTAAATTCAAGACTTCAATTTCATGCTCATCTAACACTACATCGGTTAAATTTACAAATTTGTCACATTTCGCGGGTAAAATGTTCGATGTTCTATAAAATAATCCTGAAATTTTCCTTGGTTGCTGAACAAGATTAATAACCTAATCCTGACAATGTAAAGTGTCCATAGATCATTAAAATGCTTTCAGAAGGCCGTACTAATATAATGAGAAGCTTCAAGGGTTTCCCATTTTACTTTAAATACGGCACCTTTCTGGATAAAGATGAACCTCGATCCACCTGGACCATGGAAGATGCTTCCGCTGTCTGGTTTTCGTGTTCTTTCTTACAATTTGGAGCAATTTCAGTCGCATAGCTTTACAGGCCAATAGTTTCCTGGTGGCGGTATAACTCCTCAAATGAATTTCCTTCAGTTATTGGCGCGTGGCGCGAACATAAATGTTTTTAGGACATTCCTTGAAAATGCTAGTCAATTGCTGAACACTTTTCTGCCGGTTTGCTTTCACTAATCGCATCAGAATACTCGCCTGTCGCGAGTATTTAAAATTTTAGTTCTGGTAGTATTCCCAAGGAATGACTACACTTCACCATTTTTTTCACTAAACACTTGGTTGCCGTTGTGGAACAATCCTTTGCATGTTCCTGACTCCAGTAGGCTCTTTTGTGCCACTATTATTTGCATGGGCATATCATGAATTCGTGGTGTGATAAGAAACATGTTTTCTGGGTCCCTTGATTGGTATACTAGTTGATAAGTAGGAGTGACAATATAGGTCTGAATGTGAACCTCGTTGCCTCAGACGCATAAATTTTTTAATCCACCCGTCTTACTTTCAAAAATAATTTCTTACGCCACAAGTGCCAGAGCTCATATTTCAATGTAAGTGTGCACTAACAAGAGTGTTTTCAACAGCGCACCGTCACTGAAATTAAATCTTCTTTTCTAATTGTAGTTACGTATATTATCAAACCTAAATTGAGCAACAACGAGAATACATTGCCCTCAATCATTTGTTTCGACTATAGTGACATGGTTACTACGATACTCATGTGTGTGTATAACTAAGGATCCATACTTTAAGATATTTTAAAAATTAGTGACGAGTTTTTCGGATCATCTTTATTGGAAATGAACAGTTTTTCTTTTCTTTCTAGTTCTTGGCATAGTCGTAAGTCATAAGATCATCTTTGGAACACATCCCAGACGGATTTCCTAATCTGGTGCAAGCCCATGCCCTGTCTTTAGTCAATGTCAGAGGTTTGTATCGTAGTTTTTTCAAGCGACATCATTCATCGATGTAGTTGCGATGTACGGAGTTTCATAGTATTGGTAATGAGGGACACAGAATGGACAATTATTGTTGTTATGTATTATTTCTTCGAAGTTGCCATGAAAAAACCTGTTCAAAAATTGCACAAGAAATGTCTACATTAGTTATTACCGGGCTTAAAAAAATTTTTGGTGTGGCAAAGAGCACATTGAAATGGATGTATATCTTCCAGCAAGAAAAGTTGGAAAAACTCACAGTGGCGATAATATAATTAACATGAAGCTTCTTCGCTTTGAAGGTGGCCTTCCATTAGCTTTTCCCGTGAAAAACTTCTCGGTGATTTATTGCTCTGAGTAATTTACTTCATTCTAATCTTACCTAGCCTATCCTAAATCTGAGGAAAAAGATGGGTTTATATTTTAGCCTAATTAACTATTTCTATCATAACCTAATGAGGCGAGTGCGGCGAGTTAAACTGTAGTTCAGTCTCCAACTCAAATTTAGAGTCAATTGTGGTGAGAAATTTTGAAAATAGCAAACTTTAAATGGATCATGTCTTCATTTGGCTTTCACTATAGTATTCATAAAAATTGAGTCAGTGACTGCTGGTCGGTCAGCAGCATAAATCCCCCCGTGACCACAGGTGGGTCACGCCGCACTTAATGTGTTAACCCATCCTAATCTATTTTAACCTACCTATCTATCCTATCTATCATTTCTATCCCGTGTAATCTACTGTAACTCGCCAATACGAATTTTATCCTCACCATGACTTTCACCCTTCAACACTTGTTGATCTGGTTATAACAGCGACCTCGCGACGACGTGAAATCATTTAAAACCTTACCCCCATCTACTAAGAAACAGTTGAAGTGTTCATTGCATCTCGATTTGTAAAAAGAGTTAGAGGAGAACATTTGGCGTAATTCACTGAGTTCTAATTTTCTATCTCCCAGAGAGAAATTCTCTACGATAAAATAGGCGTGCAGTTTCTCGCATTTTTGCCTCTAAAAAACATAAGGCTGGGATTATTGAAATAAATACTATACTCATTAGCCGTGAGGTCGAAAATGCATCGTTGAGTCACAAGGGTTTGAAATTTGAAACTCATTGGGAAACAATCGTACTCTGAAAATGTCAGGGAAATGAAGTTAGGCAAATAAGTTAGGTAAGCGTTTGAATTGTGAACACAAGAAACCGAATAATACCCTAGGTTGTAATGATCACAATGAAAAGATTTTTAAATTAGGTTAGGCATTCACAAAAGATGTTCAACATGATGCCCATCTGATGTAATGAAGGCGTTCAAACGCCGGTGCAATGATTGCTGGAAACGATTGAAGACGAGGAGTTTCACGAATTCTTGCGTACCCTTCAGCGATTGTACCGATGAGGTTTTCTTTAAATGAATCGGTGTTTTGTACACAAAACTCTTCATATGTCCCCAGAAGTAGAAATTTAGGGGCGTAATATCAGGAAACATTGGTGGCCATGCGGAAATTTTGAGTCCTAGTACTCTTTAACGATTCATTTTCGCCCACTCTGTTATAGGTAAAAAGTGTTTATTCACAGATACCAACCTTATGTTAAGTTTGTTCAACAGAGTGCCGGTCCCCCTGTAGAGATGGATATTACAATGTTAAAATTATAACCACTAACTATCGAGTTTGTATCAGACTTTGTGAATTTTTACGCCAACATAAATTTTTTTGGCGGTTTTAAATAATATGCACAAATTTTAAATAATAATATGCTCAAATTTCAAATAATAATATGCTTAGGATAGCACGAATAAAAACATTATGTTTGATGCAATAAGAAGATAATTTTCTTGCATATGAATTAATCTCACGGTCTTTAGTGTCCAATTTGTTGATTCGCAGGAGCTGTATGGAATAATTCAACCCAATATTTCGTAATAAATTCCATTAATGAGTTCTTATTGCCAAGCTATTTAACTATTTAATGAACAAACCTTGATAGAATGTCCCACAGAATTGTGAAGGGATCCCGGCCCGGAGATCTAGATGGCTAGCTTTTATTTTTGACTTTGGGGAAGATAAACCATGTTACTATCCTGTAGCAAACACAACTTCATCACGTTCATAGTTGAATGAATTGTAGTAGAGGGTTTGATTTATTTTCCGTATAATTTGAGCAAATTGTTTGTCTGTCAATAACCGAACTTGGCTTTGCCATTGGAGTAAAACGCTTCATCATGAGCAATTCCCCTTAAATGGTAGTTTGGAAAAATTTGTTCATCCATTCTCCTATATCACGCCAATATGACCAACATTCGTCTGAACCTTTAAATAAAACGTTTTTAAGCTGAAAAAATTACATTGTGTCCCTTTATATCAGTTTGGGTGAATTTTTTTGTCTCATTATTTTATTGACCATCTTTTTTCGAAAACAGGTCATTTTTTTCTAAGAGTTATTTAAAACCTAGTGAATTCTAATTCAAGATCCACTCAAGTTTTCTGAATATTTTTTGAACCTTTGAAAGTTCAAACAGCCTCCAAGTTCTGAGAGTTGTGTGTGTTTTACCATAGTGTTATAATTTTAAATTTCAATTTTAGAACATGTCATACTTGGTTTTGTTCCATTTGCATGTCTTTCACATTTTCTTCAATGTGTTTCTTCATTGTTTGAAAATTGGAACTTTTTCATTTTCAAAAATTTAAATTTTGCATTAGAATTTGCATTGCCCTGTACAAACTGGAAGCGTTATTGCTCATAGTTTCAATAGCACCAATATATATACACTTGATTAAAGCTTCAATGAATTAGAAGCAATATCAAGAAAGTTTTGAATAGGCCTGCATGCAAGTGCCTTGACCTTATTTCCACTACTTCGCTGTGTACATCCATCGTCTCCAACAGTTAAGTTTATATTTAATAGATACACGTTAAGTGTACGTTCAGCTATACAATAAATTTTTTTGTCGATTTTCACTTCAATGCGCTCAAAGAATTTAATAATTTCGGGCCAATATTGAATTTATTGTTGTCAACGACTTTTATAATTTCATTACGAAATTTAGGTAATTGGAGACATTTAAAGACGTTTTACATGAATGACATCGTGCTCACAAGTGCTTCGTTTTCGAGATATAGCATAAATAACGTTCAGGTAAGAATAGTATTAACGGTAGTTTCGGTCCGGCTCTTGCGGTGTAAAGCAATTCGAATGAATGTTGTGAACGACTTTTATAATTTCATTACGAAATTTTGGTAATTGGAGACATTTTCAGACATTTTGCACGAATGACATTGTGCACGCAAATGTTTAGTTTTCGAGATATAGCATAAACAAGGTGAAGGAAAGAATAACATTGTCGGCAGTTTAGATATGGCTCTTGCGGTGAAAGGTGCATGCAAAGGGTGTTCTGCGACCCTATTTGAGTGCATTAAACGTTATTACAATGACGATAGGGCTAGTAAAAAGTGTTTATTTCACATTTTGTTATTCATTCAAATGAAGAAAGTGATATGGCTCTTCCGATGTATGGGGGATACGGAACATGCGCAGTCATTTTGGCAGAAACTATCTGTTTCGGTATGGCTAATTTAAGTTATTTTAGGTCTATTTAGTTTAGTTTATTTAACTGATGTAACTTTACCTAACCTAATCTCAGCTATCGTTATGTCAATACCGTATTTCAGCTTATTTACGTGTTTGTTTGTTCAATCTTATATTCAACGTCCCTATAACTTCAAAGTTAAATATCTCGAAAACTAAGCATTTACGAGCAGGATGTTATTCATGTAATATGTCTTAAAATGTTCCATGTTACCTACATGTAACAACGAAATTATCAAAATCGTTCACAATATTAAATTCAATTTAGACCTAATTTTGTTCCCAAGAATCAATAAAAGAACACAGTTAAAGACGTTTTACATGAATGGCATTTTGCTCGCTATTGCGTAATTTTCAAGATATAACACTTGTATTAACGTTCAGGTATGAATAACATTATTTGGTCGGTTGCGTAACCGCCGCATTGTTGGAACACGCGCAGATTCTTCGCGGGAGAACATCATCCTCGATATAGCCAAGTTGAGTTATTTCAGGTTTATTTTGGTTAGTTTAGGTTCCGTTTATTTATTTAACCTAACTTTTCCTAGCCTAACCTCACCTATCGTTACGTCAATACCGTATTATATCAGGTTGTAACAGAAGTTCTGTCTAATTTTTGAGCTATTTGTTTAGGGCACGATTGCTTCATCAAATTGTAAAATTTCAGTTTTTTGCAGTTCTGAATAGCAGATTATGTTCCTTGTATTGCCTCAAAACCTCACAGCGCTAGCTTCTATGGTCGCTGCGCAACGCGCAAAGAAGTGGAGTACTGAGAGGCCCTCAGGGGGCCAGCAAGAGATGCGCCATGGTAGACGAAAAGTGAGTGGTGTGCAGGTGGTGGTGTGATGTGAAAATCGAGTGGTGTGCAGGTGACGTCATGGAAACGGACCAATAGCAGCGCTTAGATTTCATCTGGCAACACTGCTAACCCGAAATCTGGCATCACTGTTAGCGTTACTAGTACGACAATCAGGCAGTGCTGTTCAAATGAAGTGTTCACGAGTCGAGTGAATCGCAATGTCGCCACTTCAAGTTATATTAAAAAGTGTTCAGTTATTTGGTGTCAGAATAATTCTAAAAATCTACCCTAGATATTTCAATGTCCTGGTTTCAATTTTAAAGAATGGATTGCGCCGAGTGAAATTGTCCAGTTAAATAATTTTCATGTCGAATTCATGTTTGCAGCTGCCTTTTCAAAAAGACCGACTACGAAAAAATCCTGTCGGCATTAAAGATGCACAAAGTGGTGTTGAAAAGTGGTGTTGTGCTGTTGTTTTATGATCACTGGAGTTTGGACCTGGAAGGTAAGAAATTGAACTTTGAATATTATTTAAATGTAATTTAAAATGGATGGCTCATAACTTATTTTTTCCCTTGATGAAGTTGCATTTTTCTATCAAATCTTTGAAACCAGATGCAGTAGAACAGTTCAAATTCGATATGCTAGTTCCATAGGAAAATGCTGTTGACTGGCCTGAAATTTAAAGCATAAAGGGAATCAAAAAATAAGAATATGATGTGCTACAATTCAATGCTGATATATGACGTACTGCTTCTTAAAAAAAAATTAATAGCTTTATTAATAGTATCTAAATTTTTGTGTGTAAATTAACCTGGAAGTAGGATGTGATGACAAATTTTACCAGGTTTACAATAAAAAATTTCACTGGCATTGTTAAAATTTTGATCTCTCCTTCATGTTGAAATTAGCAAGTAGTAAGCATAGAACCTACAGCGTTCAGCATGAAAGCTGGTTTGGACTGCTGACTGTAAAACTTGTGTACTGTATTTTGGATGCATTTTCAGAATAGCTTTTTTTTCGTGTGTAGCCTATCTTATTTGAAAATTTTATATTAACTCATAATCACTTTCTTCCTTGTAGCTAAATGTCAAAGTGAGAGATGACGAGAGAAATGCAAAATCTTGTCTATGATTTTCCATTGTAAAGAGCTACTTTTTATGGCAATTATCTTTTTGAAAATGACACTGTTCTAAGCATCCTTGGAAATTCATTTTTATAGTTATCTAACTGTTCTTCTATGCTTACCATTTATGCTGCTCTATTTGCTGCCATCAATATTTTTGAGATATGAAGTGCAAATGCATGCTGCATCAATTTTATTGTGAGTGCTTCAAAAATGTCATGTGAAGCAACAAAGCCATATTTCAAAAAAGCATGTCTAATGTTTATGTCAATGATTGTATCTGTATTTTGCTCTCCTTTTATGTTTCTTAATAGAAGTAAAATGAGTCTGGTAATCCACTAAGGAATACATACGAGCAAAAATAAAATTTAGAACATTCTCCAGATTAAGGGCTGATTTTCTTTACTTGTCATTTTTTATGTCATACTAAATTGTGTTTGTATTTTTAAGAGTTGTTCTTTCATAGTTTAGGTTATGTTACACTGGGATTATTATTAAATACCACGGATAAATTGACGTATAATACCCAACAATAACTGTTAATGAAAAATTGGGAGAACCAGCTTGAGTGTGATAACTTGTTTGGTTGTACTTGAAGCTATGTACAGTACTTCACTGCCTATTACTTTTAATTTAATATTTACTTTTCTCTTATTTTTCCACAGCTCCTTTTTGCTCTTTTCCCCTGTCACTTTCTCCCTTTAGACTCCTTATATTATTACATTCCCTAATACACTGTAGTTTGTCTTTGTCTCCATTTCCTTGTGTATGCATCTCAATATTGCATCATATTCAGCATCATCTCTTTTTACAACTGACCTCTTTTATTAAAGACTTTCACCTGCATCTCGATTTATCATAGTTGTACTAACAGATTTCAATCTGTACCCTTACTAACAACTGAAGTGGGTGCTTATCAGGCCAAAAATTAATTTAAAAACTGCTAGCTTGAGAAGTTCACTAATTTTTACTTGCCTTTCATGTACCGGATGAAACTGAAATAATTTCAACGTCATCGAGGTAGATGAAGAGGAGCTAAAAGCTGCTGTGGTGTTCAACTGAACCACCAATATTAGAGGAATTTTTGCCTCTGGAAGTGGAAGATGCTGCCACTATATCTCCGGTTACCTCGTCATGATAACAGACATGTATCACCAGCAGCTGAAAAAACTTCTTTGACTCACTGCACTACAATTTGTTCCATTTTCAGTGTGCAGGATTCCTGTTTCCATCTCTTTGTGTCATTTCAAAAGCATATTCGGTCTGATGATCCGCACAAGGGACTTAAATTTTGCAGTAAATCTTTCGTGCTATTATTTTTTACAAGCGGCTCTTGCAGTATCTGTTGAATCAAATTAGTCACCTAACCAGGCTTCAGCAAAAATGTTTGTGAATTAATTCATGAAAACTGCCCTAAACCTCCTACCTACTGTTCTCAAATAATAATGTACTTAACACAGTTTTTCTTAAGATGTATAACATTATAGTCAATCAGAGCTTACAATAGAGCTCTGCAGAGTACCTTTTCTGTGATGCACGAGTGATTCACTGCACTTTTCTCCTGAGTCCTTGTTCTCATGTTCTAGAGTGAAGCATAATAAACTTTGTTGTATCAAATTATTCAGTTTATTTCAAATGGTTTCTGGAATACTATTACATAAAAGTATGCTGCTGGCAAAGGTGTAACGGACACATTGGGCGGATATGTTACAGAGCAGCGGTTTGAATGCACTTCTTTGTGCATAATAAATTCATGCCTATAGTTCCGGTATTTCATTAGAAACAATTACAAGCGAATTACTGTTTCCTCCTGTAAAACCCATAACTTCCCCGTTGCTGTATGTACAGCAGCACTTCATACATTCCGATTTAAACATAGCAAAGCTTAATTTTAATCTTAGTGTGACTCACTCGACTACTCAGCTGTAAGTCAAATTAAAAAGAAAAAAATTATTGTGATGGGGTAAAGTTTCTGTATGACATAATTTGCCTCTCTCATTTTGTAGCCAAATGGAGCCAGTAAATTTGGACTTGAATGTAAACATATATTTGTGTTTTCTGGATGGCCTGGTGCTATTCCTGTCTGCTGTGGCCAAACTTGAGACATTTAGTCAGACATGCTGAGGCTCACCATTCTGTTCGAAGTAACATTCAACCTACATTTGTACTACTATACCTGTGCACTACTCGGTCTCAGCTCTATAAGGGGTGTTAATTAAACTCCCAATGACTGCTAATGAACAACCACTTAGTCTTTGACTTGTGCTAGCCTAGTTTTGTTAGTGTCAGATGAATTTAGGCTATGATGTGTTATATTGTATCATGCGTGTGAAAAACCTCTTTTCTTTGTCTGTTTATAATTTAAGGCTGTCAACTATTATGTCATTCAATGTTGTCTAGTTTAAAACACATTAACGAACGGTTGTGCAAGTTTTTTTTCATTTGGCTCAGTGTATTGTTAGGGTGAAGCGTTATAAATAAGAATTACTATCTACGCGCTACACATATTCGTTATCCTTGTTTTCTTCACGTAATTAGAACTCTGCAAAAAATTAATTGTATTTACTCTTTGAAACCTTTGTATTCCTATGACATATTAGTTGCTTTGGTTTCGAAATGAATTATTTGAATAGCTTTAGACTGGCTGTAAAAATACTCACGTAAGTAGAGTTATGCTTACCTTTCAAGTTTTTGGCTTCTGAGGCTAATGTTGGAATAGGTACACTTCCCGGCAGTCTCTAGAAAGTTAACGTACTCTTTAAAAAGTAATCTGGAGTGTTGTCTTGTTATTAAACAACGCAGTTTGCTTCTGAACGTTCTGATGAATTTACTAATGCTTATTGATGATCAGACAATTGTATGTAAAAACTATTTTACCGTTATGAATGATTGATTTCGAGCACGATTCCCATAGTTAGTGAAAGATGCGTCGTAGGCTTCCCACTCGCACTGAGCTAGAAGAATCGGTACCCAAATAGTGAGTTTGACCTTAACTGGTATTCCTAATGTTTATCTTTATAGTCCGTTATGCTACATTTTCCCTTTTTGAATTTTAACTGTTCATTTTCTTTCTATTTTATATTTCTTTACCTAGTGGTACGCAGAGCATTAGTCCTGATGTTTGGAGAGAGCGCTTACGCATTTGGAGCGCAAACGGCAGCACTCCAAATGCGTAAGCGCTCTCTTCAAACATCAGGACTAATGCTTGTTTGAAGAGAGCGCTTACGCATTTGGAGTGCTGCCGTTTGCGCTCCAAATGCGTAAGCGCTCTCTCCAAACATCAGGACTAATGCTCTGCGAACTAGTAGGTAAAGAAATATAAAATAGAAAGAAAATGAACAGTTGAAATTCAAAAAGGGAAAATGTAGCATAACGGACTATAAAGATAAACATTAGGAATACTAGTTAAGGTCAAACTCACTATTTGGGTACCGATTCTTCTAGCTCAGTGCGAGTGGGAAGCCTACGACGCATCTTTCACTAACTATGGGAATCGTGCTCGAAATCAATCATTCATAACGGTAAAATAGTTTTCACACACAATTGTCTGATCATCAATAAGCATTAGTAAATTCATCAGAACGTTCAGAAGCAAACTGCGTTGTTTAATAACAAGACAACACTCCAGATAACTTTTTAAAGAGTACGTTAACTTTGTAGAGACTGCCGGGAAGTGTACCTATTCCAACATAAGCCTCAGAAGCCAAAAACTTGAATGGTAAGCATAACTCTACTTACGTGAGTATTTTTACAGCCAGTCTAAAGCTATTCAAATAATTCATTTCGAAACCAAAGCAATGAATATGTCATAGGAATACAAAGGTTTCAATGAGTAAATACATTTATTTTTATGCAGAGTTCTAATTACGTACGACGAGTCCTTACCTAGATTTGAATACTCAGTTTTGCGTTGTGTCTTGTTTGTATATTTCGGAATTTATTGGCCAGAAAATGTTGAGCGGTCGGTGGGGCACCAATTTTTGTTTTTGATAAAAAAAAGAGTTTATTTAATTCGTTATTGTCAAAAATTTACGTAACATCGAGATAATAGAAACGAAAAATATTTTTTAAGTAATGGGAATATTTATTCATGGACGAGTTGTTGGCTTATATTTTGTTCCCCATTTTTATAGAACAAGTGATGTAAAGTCCAGAGCTGAGAGTTTGGTAGGCCTTCTTTTTTGCTGAAATTAAAATGCTTCGTTTTCTTTTGTTAAGGACCATATTATTTCGATTCATTGCTGTCCTGTTTTTCCATCACGTATGACTTTCTTCTTCAGCTTCAATTTTGTTTCATAACGTTACTCCTCAACTCACTGTTTCTATGCACAGGTTATCATGTGTGGAAACACACCTTGTGTATTAATTACGAGTTCCCTTTTAACTCCTGTGTCTCCTTCCTCTCTTTGAACAGCTTTATAATAAAAATTTGGTGGTCTATGCGAGATGATGTAAAATCCCGCGACTGTACTCTCTTTGAGCAGCTTTGTTGTGGTAAGGGAGGCTGGATCTACTCGTATGTCATAATCTAATCTGTAGGACTAGTCAGTATTTATAATAAAAACTTGGTGTTCTTTTCGAGAAGATTTAAAGTCCCACAAACAGCTTACACAAGCCATCAATTTGTTGAATATATGAAACATTTTTTATTCCGTTGCATACCATCTCTCGATTCACTGCTGTTCTTATTTGTATTTAATTTGTGATTGAACTATTTATAATTTTGAACATGAAAATATTGTGGCGTAACTCGCGAGAGATATTGAATGCGATAGCAATTTTAGGGAAACACAGAATGGAATGAACAAAATTAACAGATTTTTATTCACTTCTTTCCCCTCAGGGGGACACAACTATTGTATCTATGGGAATTAGCACTCCCTTGGGGAAAATGTGAGGGCCCGAGCTGAGAGTTGGGTAGGCTTTCCTTTTTTTTAAATGAAACGTCTTTGTTTTGTTAAGGAATTTATTTTTTCGGATCACATCTTTCCTGTTTTTCAGCACTTACTACTTTCTTCTTCAACTTTGTTCTTGTTCCAAAACTTTTTTCTCATCATTCTGTTTCTATGCCCTTTCTGCATAGGTTCTGTATACTAATACTAATAATCAAATGTAATTACGTGTATGGAGTCTTGTGTGGGAACAAATCTTGTGCATACATTCCTTGTTTTGTCAAGTGCGTATGAATGGTTTCCTGCTTCCTTTGATTGAACATTGTTGTGCTAGGGAGGCCTGTATACTCCTAATAATCTAATCTTGAAATTTTTTGGTTTTGGTTGTACCGACTTTCTTTTCGGTTCATTGCAATCCTGTTCTTTGATACTTTACATATTCATGGTAGATTTTTATTACAAACTTCGTACCATGATGCTTCCATCCAAAACACCATAAATGGGAACACACCTCGTACATAGATTTCTTGATCTCTTATTTCCATACCGGTTGGTGCCTTTTTCCTTCCTGTTTATGAAACGCCTTTTTTCTGGAGAGATGTGCTGCAACGATGTCATATTCTTCTAGATTTTTTCGTTTATTTATTTAATCTTTGCAACAATGGGAACGCGCGTAATTTTAGCTTTCCTTCACAATGGTAACAATAATCAATGTTCTCTGTTCTTCGCGCTCCCTTGGGGAATGTACGAGGTCTTGAGCTAAAGGTTAGGTAAGCCTTTCATTGAAGTAGAGAAGTTTTTGATTTTGTTAAGGATTTTTTTTCTGTTCACTGCTGTCCTGTCTTTCAGCACCTATTACTTTCTTCTTCAACTTTTATTTTTTATCATAAACTTCTTTCCCAACTTACTGTTTCTATGCTCCTTCTGGATAGATTCCGCGTTCCCTTAACTCCATACTAAATGACGCCTTCCTCTCTTCGGAAGTATTTTTTTTTAGCTTGAAATTTTAGATGCTGAAAAAGGATATACAACTGCAAATCAATACTCCTGCCGTTCAGTTCATGAACTTACAAGCTGAATGTATCGCAGGTTTTATTTCAAATAAATATCTGAATACGGAATCTTATATTATCCTTTTTTACGATTGAACACGGCGCGCAATCGTCAGCTTCATCTGCATGGAAAAGGTATTAAAACGTTTTGTGAGAATGAAAAAAGTAAATTTTCCCACAGTTTGGATAGAGCTTTCAATTTATGAAGCTGCCGAAGATCAATAACTTTTTAGTTCTGGTAGATTAGTACGTAGCCGGACCGATTCAATTTTTCAAAAATTAAAATCCGTACCTGCGGAAGCACTCCGGCAGTCGGTTTTGTTGTTGATCGTACGTCTGATAGGACAGAGTACGCTGCCGCCGCTAACGTCATGGTGTGCAGGTGACGTCATCCGGCTTGATTGAAATGTAGCCTTCTATTGGCTAGTCGAATAAGCGAATGTGCTCGGCAGTCCAAGTAGAAGTGACTTTACCTCCTTTAGTCTACCATGATAAAAGCCAGACGCCTTGGGCATTTGGGCTCCCACTCATGGGTTTTTCCACCTAGATCTTGGCTTTTTCATTCCCTCCTGGGTTGCTAGGTTTAATTTTTTGAAATATTGCTAAATATGGGTTTTTTGAAGTCAAGATAGCAAATTCATCATTAACTGGATTAAATTGAATAATGCAGTTAAGAATTTTTGGTTCTAAACCGTGTGAAAATGCATACCAGATACAAAACTACACCTATCGGATGGGGTAGAACGCGTCCAATCTGTTTCTCGCCCTTAAAACCGCATAACGAACGAGTCTCTTACGAACTTGCACGACCAGCCAAGCCGGGGATAGCCGGCGCTCTACCTCAGTCCTTGGTAAGCTTGTGTACGTTGTGTTGCTTCGATGAGTTTGGCTCGTTGCAGTGAGGTGACGCTCATTCTGATCGTAATACTGGTTGTGTATTCTTTTAAAGTGAATGTCTAAAAAATTATAATAGATATTTAATTTCCGAATTTCAGCCGCACTAGTATTCAAAATGGCTAGCCCTCCAAAAACGATGTCTAAAAAGTGGTATACGCAATCTTTTGAAGAAGAATGGTTAAAAGAAAACAATGGAAAACCTGTCACGGTTGGAAACCTAAACCGAAATTGGTAAGAGATGTCATTAATAAAGTATGTCACCAGCGTAATGAAAAGAGCCTTGCACAACACAAAACTCGTTTAAACATCGATATTTGAGCAACAGAAGAGAATTAGGAGGAGGAACAGGAATAAAATCAGCATTACCATCATTGTTAACACTCACGTATATTAACTTTGACTTTTTTCTCATTAAAATAACACTTCTAGGTTTTTTTTAACGAATCTGTTTTTTTTTTCATGTTCAATCTAGGTTTACCTGAAAATTTTGAGTGGGAGGCTCTGGGAGCCGAGCCCTGCAATAGCAGCAGTGAGCTGTTGGCACGTGTGGAGTTGCGTTGTAGTACCTCCTTGGAAGCTTCCTTTGCACTCCCGCGCTTTTTTTACGCACTTTTCTAACTACATGCCGTGTTTTCCTGGCTAGGCTATGCCTTCCGATTGACTTCTCTACTGGTTGCTTCCGCATTTATGGTACAGGCGCTAATACTCGTAAAGCTGAACAGTGCCTTTTGGTTCATGGCACTTACAGGGCTCGTGAATCATAAAATGGCCCTCGGGTGACTTCAAAGAGCAGCCACGAGCTGAGGCATGTCGTTGGCATGCCTTGTGAACGTTGTGGTGAAGCGTCATTCCTCAAAAAACTCTCCTGAAATCTGTTCCCCGACTTCAAATTTTAACTTGCCTTTTTCTAGGAATGGGACTTATTAACTTTCAAAACAATTCTCACCTTACAATTTTCAACGTAGGAACGTGATTTAAGTCTCATTCAACGCAGAAAAGTTGTGGGAACAGCGTAACGTATCGGCATTTTATTTCGATTTCAAATTGGATTTTTATAGTGAAAAATCTTGGATTTTTAGAACGACAACCAGAATTTTGGACATATGTTTAACAATTTTAGTTCATATATGAAATTCGAAGGCCTCATACATTACGCTATTTCCACAGTGATTCCACTCCGAATGAGACCAAAATCACTCTTATACATTGAAAATTGCAGGGGGAGAATTGTTTTGCGTAAATATGTGTTTTTTATGTTCGCACAATTGTAGCGAAATATTTCGTTACAACGAAATATTTCGTTAGGCAATATTTTGTTGTATTTTGTAAGGTCGAGCACGGAAAGCTGCGATAGACGTTAGAATGTCAGCCCTTAGGCCGACCGAGCAGGCGTGAGAACCAACAACGCCTGAGCTTCGAGGAGCGAGAGGGAAGGCTTAAGCAGACTGCCGCATCGCGTACGCCATTGAGCGCGCTAGAGGGAATCGCGCCAATGGGTGTGTCAGAGAACGCACCAATTAAATTTCGAGACGTCAGGACAAGGAAGTATTCCCCCAATCAGGTTGAAAATTCTGTCTTCGGAACAATGAACATTCGTGAAGGTTCTGGAAGAAATCAGGCCAGACACATATAAGGGCGCGACAAGAAGTATCGTGAGGATTTTTCTCTCGGTGACGCAATAGGAGAGACGTATAGATTTTGAGTGCGAGGCTGGGGTACCGGCAAAATTGCCGGTACACTCCGGCAAATCAACAATTCAAGATAAACCCCTGCAGGAGCGTCAAAATTCACAAACCCCTCTGTACAAGTGGACGCTGATGATATCTACGAGAGGTTGATTCTACGAGCAGCGAGAGAGGCCACATGCAGTCACCAGCGCAATTCAGCATCAAGACAAACACAACAGTGCAATCGCAGAAGAACGAGGTCGATATCTCTGACACCAACGAAGCGCAATTGCTAACAAGTCATTGAACATCGGAAGATAGAAGGCGTCTGTTATCAACGCCGGGAATACGAAGAGGCATCTCCATGCCGCGGAGGTGCACTGGGCGCGTAGCTGAGCACCATCAGCAGCACAATGGAGCCGGCAGTGAATCAACAGCAGCGACACATTGCAGAGGAGTTCGAGTGTTTTTGGTGTTGAGAAATTGAAACAGTGATTATAAGTATGAGTTTAGGTACGAATCAGCACATTGGAAAGTGCTTTTAAATGGCGCGCTAATTATAAAGTGTTTTTATGGTTCATCTTGTGGTGTATGTATATATAGTACACTCGGCAGAACTGTGTTATTCGGTTATAGAGCAAGAGTTCGAGTGGCGCGTAATGCGAGTTGTTCTAAAGTTTCTGGCACCTTTTGGTGAGCAAGGATGTTACCCTGTCATACGTTGTCCTCATTACTTAGTGATCTCATGTCATTTAGTATTTGCCCTAAATTTTGTGCAAATCGTTAATCATTTGCTCACGCTTATAATGGATAATCTTGATTCTCGGTGAGCGTTACACTCCTTTTCTTTGAATACCATGTCGCATTGAATTTTTATGTCAGGAATGTCATGTGTACTTCTCATTATGGCACTCATGCTCCTTTTAATCATTTCGTTTAATTTTTTGTGTTCTTTAACTCGCGTTTTCCACGTTCAATAATAAATATGTTTAAATCTTTCAAATTTTGTCGTTATTATCCATGCCGACAAAACTAAGGTAAACTCGTGGTGCAAGATGCTAATCCCTACTATTCTTATTTTCCACCTTTTCCCTTTCCTTCCTCTTCCTGTGTATTTTCTATCTTTAATTTTCCTTCCCCTCTGACTGTCGAGGTTTAAATTCCTCAATCGTTGCGTCATACGGCCGAGCCATGTGCGTATCGTGACACAATAACTCATTTTCTATTGCGAAAATCGGAATTTTTATCGATGCAAATGTCTTCAGAATTCAATTTTACATATCCATTTCAATTTTCCTTCACTTAGTTGTGGTTAAAATTAAATAAAAAGAAATTTTAAAAAAATTCCGGAGATTTCAGAGTAGTAGCTACCCTTCAATTAAGCCTGTTAATGTTGCGTGCTTATCTATGGTAATTAATAAAGTATTATTTCTTCTTTCAGATTGTGTGATAATTATCGTCATTAATAACTATTTTTAGTCCTCATATTTTACTGTTTAAATGTCATACAATATGGCAAGCTCAGCAGCACAAACACTCAAAAACACTTATGGAAATGATGTTGTGAATGATAAGACCTGCATAAGATGGTTTACACGTTTCAAAATGGAGAACTTCAGTCTGAAAAACGAACCGAGAGCAGGACGCTCAAAAAAATTAAATTCTGAGCAATTGCAAGCTGTCATTGATGAAAATCCAACCTGTACTACTAGAGAACTGAGCAAAACCTTTAATGTTAGCCATATGACCATACATTGGGAAATAAAAAGACTTGGCATAGTCTCAAAGGCTGGGAAATGGGTCCCACACGATTTGTCAGAAATCTACAGGCAACAGCGTGTGACCTCTTGTGTTTCACTGCGTTCTCGTGAACTTCAGGCACCTTATTTAGGCCGAATCATAACTGGCGACGAGAAATGGGTCCTTTACAACAATCTTGAGCGCAAAAGACAGTGGCTAAGTTGTGGTTCAAATCCAATTCCACATCCGAAAAGTGGACTGCACCCTAAAAAATTATTTGTGTTAATGGCGGGATTTAAAGGGAATTGTTTATTATGAACAAATGGGTGACAATCAAACAATAACATCTGAAGTTTACTGTCAGCAGCTAACTCGTTTAAAAGCAGTTTTACAGGATAAACGGCCTTCTTTGATCAATCGAAAAGGAGTGATTTTGCACCATGACAATGCCAGGCCCCACACTTCAAGAGCAACTAAAAATCTCATAGAAGAATTAGGCTGGGAAGTCATGCATCATATACCATATTCTCCTGATCTTGCTCCAACCGATTTTCATCTTTTCAGGAGCTTACAGAATGATTTAATGGGTCAAAGGCTTACTTCAAGGGAAGAGGTCGAAATGAAACTAGTTTTTTTTCCAAACTGGCTGAATTCCATGAAGAAGAAATCAGAAAGCTTATGGCAAGATAGGAAGATGTAATAAATAAAAATGGAGACTAGGTTGATGACTAAATATATTTTTGACAGGATTTTCACTTTATTTTAAATTAAAAAAATGAACAGAACTTCTGTTACAACCTGATAGCATATTTACGTGTCCGTTTCTTCACTTTCAAATTCGATGTTCTTATAACTTCAAAGTTAATTAACTCGAAAATGGCTCATCAGCGAGCAAAATGTCATTTATGTAAAACGTTCTTGAATGTGTTCCTTTAGTGTTTCTAGGGAACCAAATTTTCTAAAATCCGTGTGCGCATTAAAGTAAAAGTCGACCGATTTTTTCATAGTTGTGGAGTAGAGCAAAGAAATAGTCAGCGTTAACAATTATGATGGATCTGATTTTTTTATTCATAGGTGTAGTGATGTCTGAATTGAGCAATCAATAGTACACATAATTTCCATTAAATAATACTCGTGATTAAACTTATCTTAAAAGTATCTCGGACCGGTATCCTGTTGCCCAGCAGTTAATTCCCACCTGCTGCATGCACTGCCTGCAGACGGAACCACATCAGCAGGGTTATCATTTCCAGCATCATGCCGCAGTTGATGAATTGCAGGACCGCAGCAGCCAGGCTGAAAAAATCGACGTTGTTATCTTTTGCATGGAAATGTTATGGAAAAAAAGAAACAAACTGTTAGATTTATAATCGATCCTTCTATTCGTGGTACCCAAGTGTTCTGAATTTCCTCTTAATACTTCACCATGTAATTCACAAAAGTGTTGAAGCTGACATTCACGAATCAGTTGACTGCGAGTTGGTTCAGAAGATTTTAACTCGAAGTCTACCAACCACAGCCATAACTATGGTAGACAATTTGAAATAAAGGGATTTGACCACAGATGATTACACGTTTATTGAACAGTTAGTACGCTAACATGCACGAAACATTGACAAATCATGCCTACACTGGTCTAACTAAAGGTGCAAAAGTTGAAATTTAATTTTCAGCAAACTTATTCATTTGCCCCAAAATCATGTGTGGTATATTTGAATGTTTCAATGAAATGAGAGCAAAAATCATTATTAATACCTTTTCTAAATGACTACTGTAGATTTACTTTTTAAAACACTACTCTTGACAACAAAAGATTACATATAAATTTGGTAATATTCAATATATATTTCAAAACTAGAATCTAAGTGATTCGGTGAAAAATTACGCAATCCATTACGATTGCCACTGTTGTACATAGTGACAAATCCTGCCTAAGGCAACGTAAAATTCCAAACCATCCGTTCTGACAGAACTACACGAACCGCAACAAATGTTATTGGGCTCGTAGAACTTCCCTGTTAATGAGAGAGCATGTATATAACAGCTAATTTAAAATTTGCAAAAAGAACACTTAAACAAAGGAAATAAGTTTTAGAAGAGTGAATTTCACCCGATGAAACAGAATTTAATTGTTTGTAAACGATACCATTTGTATTTGGAGGACGGAGAGGACAGCCTACCGTGTAAATAAAAAATACCATACCAAATTTGGAGCATTGAGGTTATGCAGCACAATATGGGTCGGGGTTGTTTTACCTCGCTTGGCGTTTCACCTTTTACTTCATAAAATAAAAACGAATGGTGCTCTGTTTTGACACATTTTGTACAAGAATCTTCTCCCGGGCTTCAAGCAATTATTTAAAAACCGTGAGACTACGTTTCTACAAGACTATAACCTCGAGAACACCGTAAATTTTACTCGTAAATAGTTAATTAAACACAAAAATTAAATGTTTTCAAGTGGCCCAGTCATTCGTCAAGATTCAGCTTGACTGAAAATCTTTAGGAACATAAAAGAATTACTTCAAGCAAAGTAATTTCTTTTCCAACTTTTCAGCCTTACGAAATAGTCCAATTTCCTCACGTGTAAGTTGGTTTAGGAATGCTCCTAGCATTTATGTACTATAACACAGTGATTCATTGAAATTTATATTTCTGTTTGATTATAAAATTTAACATTTCGACGTATCTAACGTCATCCTCAGGCTGGAAAAAAAATTACGCACTGTTCCGAACCCTTACAATTTAAAAAAATTTGAAGGGCATTACCAGCCTGGTTACATATATGGCAACGCAAAAATCCATAAGAATTAAACTGATCCTCCCTTAACCCAGAAGAGCCCAATGACTACATTTGATGTCCTAAATTAAATTTATCGCCACGGACCTCGAATCTGTTATAAAAATAAGTTATCGATTTTATTTCATAGAAATAACTACAGAGTGTGTCTACAATCAATATAAATCACATTTCTTGAAAACTTAAAATTTTATTCACTAATGAAGAGACCGTTTTTCCAGATTTTCCAGAGGTGCCAGGAGCGTTTTGTAATTTTGTTGCTACTTGCTACGCTAGGCTGGTATTGTTTTGGTAGACACTTACGTAAGCTGTCATAGGTCTCAAGGACAGGACGAGTGTATTCAGAGATCCCTCCAGTTACAAATTTGGCTTTCAGGTGAGTGGAAACTTGGATGACTCCATTTGTAGTCATTGGGCATTTGACGGGTCGATTCTCATGTGAAGCACATTTTCTTATTTTATTGATATCGAGATAAAATATCTATTTTAATTCGCCCCAACAATTTTCTAAAATGAAATGAACATTTTATATTGTACGAACAATAATTTTTCATAAAATCAGGTAAATTTTTCTCAAGATGCCTCTTCCCATATCAATTTTTTCCTGGGCAAGTGTTCGCCACACATTTCTCCAAGATGCAATTAAAGAAGCTGTTGAAATTGAAAGCCCTGTTGATACAGTGAAAACTTGTCCTAGTGGCGGTAATGGAAGTGACGTAGAAGACATCGATGAAGATAATTTACAAGCTGGTGCAATGCCGAATGAAGTTGCACGAGAGCTGGAGACTGCATTACACTGAAGCTGAAGCTCCAGAACAGGCACAATCTCATTCTAAGAGAAGGAAATTAGTCACCCCTAAGGCCCTCCGCACACGGGGCTACTCCAACGAAACTAAACTGGTTGGTGATTGACGTTACCAACCAGTTACTAACTCATTAGTGATGAGGTTCCGCACACGAGGCTACTAAAATCCGTAATCTCCCCTGGGTGTTCGTGGAAGTAGGACCGCATAATACAATCATTCAGCAACATTGTGGGCAGCGATTCAAGTGGAGAAGATATGAAACTATACAATCATTATCGTCAGAGATGAAATAGAAAACGAAGACAATTTTTGATTCATCCATACACAGAGAAAAATAATTAACAGCCGACGTACTATTCGTTGCTGCAAAAGAATTACAACTTGAGGATACTCTATTAAAAAATTTACATAAAAAATAGCTTTTCATTGTATCCTCATGCAAAATTAAATTATACATACCACCTACGTAGTATATCGAATACACAGATTATTTAATACAGGGTGTTGTGTAATTCGATACACACATATTTACCATCTACAGAAAAACGCAAAATAAAACGATTTTCATGAGTGACAAAAACCTCAGAACACCTTCGTTTGCGAGAAATGTTTATCCAGAAGGTTTCCCGTAAGAATTGGCTTACAATGCAGCCATTGAGTGAAATCTTACTGCTGCTGGCGCGCGATGTAGCATACCAAAAAAAGAATCTAAAATTATTTTAGATCGTTATTTCTCAAAGCGTTTTTCTGTATATGGTTGAAATATGTACATCGAATTACACGACATCCTGTATCTTATTCAATTATATTAGAAAGAAATTAAATAAACTATAATAAGTATTGTACGACACAAAAATCTATTACCATTCATATTTAGGGCTTTTCCAACTTCACTTCATGAAATTTCTGTTTCATCCATCATGGAGTAACCTGATAGTTTAAAAAACGGGAATTTTTCCACTTCCTAGCCCAATTTTGTGTTCAGTTTTTGTTCGTTCATTCTCTAGAACGTTCATACAATAGAAGAGTTACCAAGAAACTGAGAGACTCAACTCAGAAGTGACTGGACATGCGAGTCACCCAGCAACTGGAAGCTGACGCATTACTAACGAGTTAGTAAGCAGCAGCTCCGTGTACGGCGTCCTTATCAATTACACAGGAAGTGACTCAATGCGAACTGGTTAGTGATTTGCGTCTGTGACCAGTTTCTTTAGAGTAGCCCCGTGTGCGGAGGGCCTAATTGCAAACCTCACACATGCCTCCTAAAAGTGATAAAAGTTCTTTTTCAGATGAGGCAGACACAAAGAAAATTCTAGCCAACAATCATGAAGAAATTACTGGGGCCTCGGAATGGCAGATATCTGACGGTATTCAAAAATATCCTTGATCACTTGGTTGTTGAAACAAACAGGCATGCTCAACAGAAAAATGATCATGCCCTCAAAATTGAGTAAAATGAGATGAGGAATTATAAAGGACTGCTCTTTTTATCTGCATACAACATTAGGGTAAATTTTCGCAACTACTGGAGTAAATCTTTTGATCTTGAATGCAAAGCATTTTCGGAATGTATGAGTTGCAATAGATTTACACATTTAAAATCCATGTTTCATGCTGCTAATAATCAATCCCTTGAAAATAATAGAATGGCAAAAGTTTCTCCTTTATGTGCTATTTTGAATGAGAGCCTACTTATGTTTGGAGAGGCACATGAAAATTTTTCAACTGACGTGTCCATTGTACCATACTTTGGGCGTCATTCTTGTAAACAATTTATACGCGGTAAATTCATCAGATTCGGGTACAAACTCTCGGTAATAAGCAGTTCGAGTGGAATGCCATACTATGTTAGTATTTATGAGTGTGAAAGTATGAGCGAGTCCGTAAATCCGCTTGGAACGCGCGTAGTTGAAGAAGTGTAAAGCCCTCCGCACACGGGGCTACTCTAAAGAAACTGATCACAGACGCAAATCACTAACCAGTTCGCATTGAGTCACTTCCTGTGTAATTGATAAGGACGCCGTACACGGAGCTACTGCTTACTAACTCGTTAGTAATGCGTTAGCTACCAGTTGCTGAGTGACTCGCATGTCCAGTCATTTCTGAGTTGAGTCTCTCAGTTTCTTGGTAACTCTTCTATTGTATGAACATTCTACAGAATGAACGAACAAAAACTGAACACAAAATTGGTCTAGGATGTGAAAAAATACCCGTTTTTAAACTATCAGGTTACTCCATGATGAATGAAACAGAAATTCCATGGAGTAAAGTTGGAAAGGCCCTAAATATTAATGGTAATAATTTTTTTGTCGTACAATACTTATTATAATTTATTTATTTTCCATCAAATTTCATTGAATAATATACAAGGTGTCGTTTAATTCGATGTACATATTTCAACCATATACAGAAAAACGCTAAAAAAACGATATTCACGAGTGGCATAAACCTGAATATTTCATCTTTTTTGAGAAATAACGATCTAAAATAAGTTTAGATTCTTCTTCTGGTATGCTACAGCGCGCGCCAGCAGCAGTTAGATTTCACTCAATGGCTGTATTGTAAGCCAATTCTTACGGGAAACCTTCTGGATAAACATTTCTCGAAAACGAAGGTGTTCTGAGGTTTTTGTCGCTCATGAAAATCGTTTTATTTTGCGTTTTTCTGTATATGGTTGAAAAGTGTTTATCGAATTACACAACACCATGTATAAAATAATCTATGTATTTGATATGCTATGTAGGTGGTATATATAATTTTATTTTGCATGAGTATACAATGAAAAGCTGTTTTATGTATATTTATTAATAGAGTATCCTCAAGTTGTAATTCTTTTGCAGCAACGAATAGTCGGCGGTTAAAATTTTTCTCTATGTATGGATGAATCAAAAATTGTCTTCGTTTTCTATTTCTTCTCTGAAGACAATGATTATATAGTTTCATTTCCTCGCCACTTGGATCACTATCCACAACGTTGCTGAATGATTGCATTATACTGTCCTACTTCCACGAGCACCCAAAGGAGATTACGGATTTTAGTAGCCTCGTGTGCGGAACCTCATCACTAATGAGTTAGTAACTGGTTAGTAACGTCAATCACAAACCAGTTTAGTTTCATTAGGGTAGCCCCGTGTGCGGAGGGCCTAACTGTTTGTACAACAGACCATCACATTTTCTTTGAGAACTTTTTCTCATCATACGACTTGATTCTTCATCTAGGAGAGAAGGGATATAGAGAGCAACGGGAACTATTAGAAACAATCGTTTCAGCGCTTGTCCACTGACTTCCGTAGATAAAATAAAAAAGAAAGAAAGAGGATCATATGCGTATAAATCAAACGGGAATATTGAGATTGTCACGTCGAACGATAACAATGTAGTTTCATTTTGTGGTAATGCAGTTGTCAGTAAACCTGTTGGCCAAACAAAACGCTGGGTCAAAGGAAAGGGTAAAGTGAATGTTACACAGCCTGCAGTAGTGAAGCGCTACAACGAAAATATGGGTGGTGTCAACCTCGTTGATCGAGCTCTTTCGGATATGCGCCCAAGAATAGGAAAAAAAATTATACTAGGCGTTTCTCGTCAATGCTCTAAATAATGCAGCTCTATTCAGTTGTAGATTGTTTCAGCTCACTTTCAATTCTTCAATGCCACAAAAAGTTTCAGGCGTACCATAGTAGCAGTATTATTGAAAATAGAGACACCGAGAGCCAGTACATACTCACGCCCAGGCCCAAGCTCTGCAGTAGTAAGTGCAGTAAAGTATGAGAATGAGGGTCACTACCCTGGGTCAGTCCCGGTGCGAAGATGCGTTCTTTGCAAGAAAAACTGCCGCACACAATGTGCAAAATGCTGCAAGGCCCTTCATATATCTACTTGCTATCAAAAATATCATGAGAAATGAGAATCATTCTATAATAGTGTTTTCTTTCATTTTGGTAGAGTCATGATAAATTATCTTTATATTATTATCAAAGTTTATTTTATACATCGATTTTGCTCTCTTTGATAAACCATGTGTTTGAGTTCATAACAACTTTTCAGAAAGAAAAAAGAAAAATAAATGATAAAGTCAGTGATGCTCATTTTACTGACCAAAGCCCGATGACTCCATATGTTGTCATGTATTGAAAACATACTTAGAATAACACTAGGCTAATGATACTTTATAAATATATGAAGAGACATATAATTAACTATAAGTCATGATATGAACAAAATTGAACAAGTCTGAAGGTGGTTGGGTTCTGCTGGGTTAAGGCCAATAATTTCACAGGTTCCTGCAGTAACCCATTCAGTGGCTAAGACATTAAATAAAATTACATTGCCATATCTGCCGCAGAAATATATGCTCCGCTCATCAGATGAATTTGCGACACTGTTGCGTAGCAAAACTCCTACCGGTATAATAGCTTCACTAGACGTAGCATCATTGTTTACTAATGTACCCGTGCTAAATACTATAGATATTATTTTGGACTATGTATACAATAGAGATGACGCTGCTCCACCTGATCTGTTTCCTCGCCATATTTTGAAAGAACTTCTCACACAATTTGTACATCCGAAGTTCCATTTAAACATATTGATGGTAGTTTGATCCGACAGGTGGATGGCATTGCAATGGGTTCCCCTTTCAGACCTACTTTTGCTAACTTTTATACGTCATATGTTGAGAACTCGGTGTTAAATAGGATGGATGTAGAACCGATCATTTACTGTAGATATGTGGACGACATTTTTGTTGAAGTACAAGACCTTGAGCATTTGGAAACGTCATGGGGTTTATTTCTTGAAAAATCTGTTTTAAATTTCACGTATGAGTTAGGTCTACACGGTAAGCTTCCATTTTTAGATGTTCTGGTTGAAGCGTCAAACGGTACATTCCATAGATCTGTTCATGTCAAACCTTCTCATTCTGGTGAAACTATTAATTACGATTGTGAAGCTCCGCAAATCTATTAAGAAGGCGTCATCCATACCTTTATAAATAGAGTTTATAAAGTTTGCAGTAATTTGGAAAACTTTCATTCCGAAATGCTTCGAATTAAACGTTTACTTGTAAATAACAACTTTCCTAATACCTTGATTGATAAAACTATTGATAAATTTTTGAACCGAAGCACGAGTAGTGACAATAATTCAATGAATGCAGACCATATCAACATTTTTTACAAAAATCAAATGCATGATAATTACAAAATTGACGAACAAGTCTTTAAAAGCATTGTTAAAACCTTTGCTAAGCCGATAAATTCAGAAACTTCTATTAAAGTTTGCATGTATTATAAAGATCGTAAAATCAGTGACCAATTGGTAAAAAATAATCTGTCTGCATCTGGGGTCAATGATCTGGGCAAAGCCAGTGTGATCTATCAATTTAAATGTAACAGAAGAGAATGTATGTCTCCTGATAAATGTTACATTGGCATGACCAGAATGACCCTGAAGCAAAGATTAACAGCTCATAAATATCAAGGTTCCATCTTCAATTCTTTTCGTGTTGACCATAGTTGCAAACCATCCATTGAAGATCTGTTCCCCAACACCAAAGTTTTTTATAATGTTATTAAAAAAGATAATATTCATTTCATTGAAGCATTACACATTCATGAACTTGAACCTTCCCTCAACGAAAACACTTATGTTTTTTTTTTTTTGCTCTTAAGCTCTTAAACTGTTCAGCAGAACTTCAGCTTGCTAGGTGTGATGAGGCTGCTCGACCATTTAGCTCTTGACTCTCGTGTGGTGAACACTGCGGTTTATGTACAATATTTCTAGTCCTACTACTATTTCTGTGATATAAAATTTGATCCTTTGTCCAGTCGTTCTCATTCTCCTAGTTCTCGTTGTGGTACAGTGGTTAAGGGATCGGCCTTGCATGTTAGAGGCCCGGGTTCGTATCCCGGCACTGGATAAGGGAAAGGGAAAGCTCAAGCACAAAAAGGGAAAGCTCAAGCACAATACCCCACTCAACCCAGGTGTCGGGAATGGGTACCGGCTTCACGGGGGAACCGTCATGGTGTCCTATATATAGTGTTAGTTATAAGACATTTGAAAAACCAATGCTTAAGATCATATGTATCAGGCTTGATTGGAAATAAAGCATCCTAAGATGTTTGTTTTTGTGATCTACATATCTAGTCTATATTACTTAAGTGTTAGTTTTTGCGTTTCTCCAATGTAACGGAAAATTATTCTGTTTTTATTTTCCAGCCTGAGGATGACGTTAGATACGTCGAAACGTTGAATTTTATTATCAGACAGAAATATAGATTTTAATGAATCACTGTGTTGTAGTACAAAAATGCTAGGAGCATTCCTAAACCAACTTACACGTGAGGAAATCGGACTATTTCAAGCAAAGTAGTAGTAACAATCTTTAAGAGTGAAAAAATGGAGATTTAAAAATCGATGAGTAGCTGGGGTGAATGAGAGTGGCGAATGCTTGATGGAATTGTGTGTAGAGAATGAGTTAGTGATTGGGAATAGTATGTTTGAGAAAAGGAGTACAAACAAGTACACATATGTGAGGGTGAATGGAGGTGTGATCATGGAGAGAGCGTTGATGGATAATATTTTGATTAGCAGGGGAGAGATTGGTCGTTTGCTTGACGTGCAAATATACCGTGGTGAAATCAATGGGATATCGGATCATTACTTGGTAGAAGGAAAGTTGAGAGTGAGTGGAGTGTGGGGAGGTGCAAAAAGGAGGAGTGGAAGGGAGGTGTTAAATGTAAACAAGTTGCATGAATCTGAGCGTGAATGTGAGTATCAGGAGAAGATGAAAGAAGAAAATGGGAGGGTGAAGGTAAGAGAGGTTGGGGGAGTGGAAGGGGAATGGAAGTTATTCAAAGTTGCAGTGATAAAGTGTGCAAGGGAAGTGTGTGGAGTAAGGAAGGTTGGAGGGGGAATTAAAAAAGGGAGTGAATGGTTGACCGGAGATGTAGGAGCGGTTGTGAGACGAAAACGGAGGGCGTTCGAAAGATAGCTGCAAAGAGGCAGCCAGCATAATTTCGAGGAGTATAGGGAAAGGAAGAAAGAAGTAAGAATAATGGTAAGGAGAGCAAATGGAGTGGCGGATGAGAAGTGGGGGAGAAAGTTAGGAAGGGACTTCATTAAGAGAAGAAAAGTTTTTTGGAAGGAAGTGAAGAGAATTTGGAAAGGACAGGGGGAGAGTGAGGCAAGAGTGCAGGATGCTAGTGGTATAGGCTGCTAGTGGAGGGATGTGATGTGAGGAAGAGATGGGCGGAGTATTTTGAGGAACTTCTGATCGTGAAGGATGGTAGGGTTGCAAGAGTGATGGCTGTTGGAAGTGATTTTAGAATGCCTGTGTTTGGAGAAGTGAATAGTAGTCGAATAAGAAGTGAAGAAGTGAAAGGCGCGTTGAATGTGATGAAATATGGGAAAGCTCCAGGTATGGATGGCTGCACGGTTGAATGTCTAAAGAAAGGAGGAAATGCGGTTTTAGAATGGTTGGTACGTCTGTTTAATGCGTGTTTTGATGCTAGTAGAGTGCCTGTAGATTGGAGTAGCGCATGTGTAGTTCCGTTGTATAAGGGGAAGGGCGACAGGTATGAGTGCTGTAATTGCAGAGATAAAAGTCTACTGAGTGTTGTTGGGAAGCTGTGTGGAAGAGTTTTAGTTGGAAGAGTGAGAGTGATGACGGATGCATGGTGGGCTAGCTGAAGAACAATATGGTTTTAGGAGTGGTAGAGGTTGCGTGGATCAAATGTTTACTGCGAGACAGGTGAATGAGAAATACTTGGCGAAAAGAAAAGATGTGTGTTGAGGATTTCTGGATCTGAAGAAGGCAGTTCTGGGCAGCCTGTGCTGCCTTTCCCGCCTCCTAGTGACTAAGGATAAATGATTTCGGATTGCTGTCGGCTAGCGGTTCTTTGTTGTCCTGTTTTTTTAGCACCTACAACTTTATTCTTCAACTTTTATTTTATTTCCTGAACTTCTTTCTCAACTTATTGTTTCTATGTACCTTGCGCATAGATTCCGCTTTCGATTGTCTCCATACTAAACGATGCCTTCCTCCTCCCTCTCTTTGGATCGCCTTTTTGTTGCGGATAGGGAGGCCTAAACTTACATTTAATCAAATCTGAAAAGAATTCTTTGTCTTACTGCTCTACATGAGTGCGAACACTTAAAAAATCAATTTTTTTCCCATCTATCGTGAACTATTACGAGCTAAAGCCTGTCAGCTTCCTGCGTGTGAATACTAGCAGTTTAATAACCGTGAAATCAGATGTGAATAAAATTTATTTCCCCACAATACATAAGCCATTTGAACAATAAAAGTAATCGCCAAATATTTTGGACTTCACATCTGATCATGGGTAAGGGATTAGTTAAATGTGCTAAAGCTACCTTAGTCATGTGACTCCTTCAGCCATACTACTCAGATATCTGTTTGTTTCTAATAATTTTATTTAGCTAAGATTAAAAAAGTACTCTTGCAGAGAGTGGATTCAAAATTTGATAACGGGAAATCTTGCATGAACAATATTTCATTAGCCAATGGCGTTGTTTTGTCTGTAACTAAACTCCCAACACATTTAACACATTTGCAATCAACCTGCAAGAAACGGTTTTCCTTGAGACAATATTCTCTGTCTCTTTACTGGACTTTCGAGAAATTGATGATGCTTTTACCATACAGTCCGTTTTAGCCAACATAATCTCAAAATTGTCTCGCGCTAACTTTTTGGCGGTTATCCAGTCTTCAGTTTCGCATAAAGCGTTTAGCTATTTAATTCCTGCTGATCACGCGATAAAAAACATACGTAATCCTAAATTCAATCCTAGCGTGTTGTGTGATTGACATTTTTCCCTACAATTTGCCAAGATGATTTCCCATGTCGTCATTTCGCTTGATAATAGAAGTTCTAACAATTTAATTTTTTGTTTAACTCCGATTAAGTGCATTTATAGTTTCAGAAATATTGTGCGGTTAAATTTGATAATTTTAGACTGCTTCTTGAATTTAAAGCACAGAGTAATTCTCCAGTTTATACGCCAATTGGAAATATTGCAGCGAATTTTTCGTAAGTCATATAATCATCAAGTTTATAGATATTGACTCTATCTACATTTCTGGAACGTTTCACTATAATTCATTAAAAAATATTTGAGTTATTTACTATTATGTGCAATTGCTTTCCATTCCTACATCATGTCTGCTATGCTAAATGGGTGTCGAATAGAAGAACCTATCAGGGTTCTGTATGAGTGACTATATAAAGCAACTTTGTGATTACAAATGCTCTGTTCTTTACTAATTTAATTTAAGTGGTGTTAAGTTTTAGCGTGAAAAATTGCGAAGGGAGATTGTTTTGTTTTGCATCGTGTTTAATCACTTGAGGTAGTACACAATAGTTCCGTAAGTGTTCGAAACTTCATCTATACCCGGAGCATTCTTGGGATCTGGTTAGCATTCTTACTCACTGTTTGACTGGACAATTATTACACTCTGTGGTTACTCTACATCTTATGTTCGCACTGGTTGCGTCAAGAGAGTAGAAAGGGACGTCATGCCCTCAAACGGCCGGTCCACGGAATATGCCTCTCGGGTCAAGTGTCTCAGTTCAAGTTAAAGGTGCATTGATCGTGTAGTAAGGGAAAACGATAAAATTAATTGTGAAGGAAATATATACTTTCCGATCATAGCTTTTGTTTCATATGATGCAGCACAGTTACAAGACATAGAAGAATAGATATCACGTTTACATCTTGCCGGTACAAGAAGCGTGCTTCTCACGTGAAGTGTCCATGTTTAAGGTACAATGACTCGAAAATCACTGGAGCTGAAGAAAATTAAAAATGAGTGAGAATAACGAGCCTGTTGAGAGGCGTGTCAGGATAGGAATATTGGTGTCGGGACTGCACGCAGCCCACTCTTCCAAATCGATTATGACCAGGCCTAGCAACGCCGATTTCCATTAAAAAATAAACATATTAGTTTGGATAATAATTACGCGTCTTAAGCCTAGTTTCCCTGGTTGGAAGATCAAGAAAGTCTCCGTACAAACGACATGAATTTCGTGGTCCGGCGAGTGATGAAACTTGTAGTTTAAAGTTTTTGAACCTAATTGGACTGTTTGTGGTTGTTGAACCTTATTGGACTGTTGTGTACAAAACTGAAATTGAAGATGCCAAAGTTTGGACAAAATATTTTTTGCTTGTTGATGCAATAGATGTGTTGAACGGTTGGAGCTGACACCGTTAATGAAGAGATTCTGATGTTCTAAAATCAGACTGTATCGTACCTACTGAAATACGAGAGCTTTGCTGTGCATTTTTTATGCAATGCGTATGGGGGAATCACCGAGTAGAAAAAAAGCTGTTCGTACTGTCGTTGCGTAGAGAGTGATCTTAGCCTCTTAGATAGCGAATAAAATATGTACAGATTCTATTAATTCCCTTTTGCAATTAACGTCTTGCTCTTTGTATATACATATATGCTTTGTATTTAGTTGATGCTACTTTGAGGCCTAAAACTTTTCGATATCTACATTATTGGAATTGGATGCCGTCTACTATAATGCCACCTTAGTTCACCAGACAATTATAACTTGCTCAATTTTAAATTTCCTCGCGTGGATTCTCATTTTCCATTCAATTTAGAACTCATTGAATTGTTTTAGAGCTAAACCAATGATATGAGCTGAGCAACGATAGTTGGATGGTATTACTAATATTTTGGTAACGTCATCTGCAATTCTTACAAAACTGGCGTTTAGAATAAGATGTGGAGGATCCTGACGGAAGCATGTAAAGAGATTTAACGATCAACATGATCCTTTTGGGACGTGTGTTTAAAGTTTGAGCTGGGGCCAATGAAGATCCCTGGTTGTAACTTGGCTGTTCCATCTCGAAGAAAATAGCATGATGTGTGGGTATATTTTGGGTAAACTCCGATGCAGTTGTAGTCGTTCATACTTTAATCCCGTTGTCAACACTTTACCGAAGGCTTTAAGGTACGTCGCGCATTTCTAAACCTACTCTCACCATATTTGACAGATGAGTAGCTATTAGCAAGACCCGTGGAAGAATGTCATCGTTAAGCTAGGTGTACCCGTGAAAAAATTCCGTCGACATTACCTAACCTATGCTAACCTAACCTATGCTATGCTAACCTAACCTAACCTATTCTAACCTAATTTATCCTAACCAATCCTTACCTATTCCATCCTATTCTATCCTAACCTAACCCAAACAATCCTATCCTATCCTAACTTATCCAACCGAACCTATCCTGATAAAATAGCAAACATATCAGTGCACGTAAAGACCATCTTTTAATATTACACTGAGGAATTCGGTATCCATGATACTACAAACTCGGACGAAAGCGTAACGGACGGACTAACTGAAAGCGTAACGAATGGACTAACTAACCAAGGAACTTAGGAACTAAGGAAGGAACAAACAGAATATTGTGTAGATGGTTTCGTGCAAAATGCCATGAACGGCATGGGAACCTCTATATCTTGTCGGGAACCATGATGGTAAAATGGAGTTTTCTTTCTGCTGCTTAATTGTCCTATATTTTGTTGAGAATTTTGTTTGGTTGTTTTCCGTGAATGCCAAATAGAAACATCGGCCTATTTCAGACAACACCTTTTTCACTTCGAATTAATCCAAGTCAAGTTCAAATTAATCCAACCCTAAGTCGAGTTAAGAATTGACATGATCACTCGTTAATTTGAGCGTTTTTCATGTTAAATATGTATCTATTGGATGTGATGAGCAAGAAAACGTTTTTTCTTTCAGCAAGGAATACATAAAATTTCTGCAATTTAAAAGTAAGCGTCGTAAAATGTGGTAAGTATCCAGTTTCAGGAGGCAGAGTGTAATTCAGATCTTTGAGCGGAGTAACAGACAGAGGTCAACTATAAAAACAACTTGGTATCATACTACACATTAAAGTTGTTTGACAATTCTAAATTAATGGCGGTATGCAGCCATTCAAATATTTATGTTCAAAGGTAATTTTATGTTACACACACACAGAGTAGTATCGAGGATTTATTTACACTCACACAGAGATTCATATGCTTGAAATTCCATTTTATCACATGTATAAACTAGTTTTTGCATGCAACTACAAAAGATTAACATTGAACAATATGTATATTTTACCTTAAAAAGAAATATGCGAAGGGATTTACAAAGTACTTATGTACGATACAATTTGATTACAATTTATATGAGTACATTACTACACAGATACAATCTTGAATTAACCATAAAAATTGTGCCATCCTTTCAAATGAATAGGCCAAGGCAAATATATCATCTCTGACGATGAAACAAATTGTAACATGTCATGGTTTTTACCCACGACGTATGAGAAACTGTCATTAATGGAGGACGCTCTGTTATTTGATCTGTTCAAATCAGCCGTGAGAAGTGTCGCAAAAGCGCTAGCCGCTATCCGCTTTCTACCTTATTCCAATTTCCGCATCAACTTCAAGAACGAGAAGAAGAAGAAGGGCGTCATCTGGCCGAAAGAGTTGCCTGACGCCGGCACCAAGAAGGGTTATGGTATAATTTGTATTTATGTCATTATTTAACAGCTTTATGTCAATTCCAATGCTTCTATAATTAGCGAGAATTAATGTTTCCCTTTTCGAATATAATTCAATACGCTCGAGTCACACGTAACCGCTTATTTGTGGAAATTAATCAGATCACACTTCAAATATCGTGCAAAGTCATGCGTGACAGCTCGCTATCTTTTTGAGGAGCGGGAGAGGGCATTAAGCTTCGGGCGGTGACTGAGTAAAGAGGTGCTTCTGATTCAGTCCGCCCTGCGGGGCCGGACTTCGTCCTATCTTGATGTTTCGCAAATAACGAGTGTAAATTCAGTGTTACTACTAACGTAAATTAAAGCAGTCACAAAGCCCAAAGCACATATCTTCCTGGAATCCGACATAAGATGAGTTCCATTTAGAG
>JACJUY010001424.1:90261-142252 GCA_014220935.1 Platorchestia sp. MABIK | reverse complement strand
TCCTAGAGTTTATGCTGTAAAGCTATAGGCCATTATGTTGCAACTCATCTTGATATGAACAAGCATCTCAAACATAATATTCACTACTATTCTGTTTTTCAGTAGCAATTACTTTCTTCTTGAACTTTCATCTTCTGTCATAAACTTCCTTCTCAATTTACTGTTTCTGTGCTCAGATAGTCTTGTGTGGGAACACACTTTGTGCATAGATTATGCATTCCCTGACTCCTTACTAAATGGGGCCTTTTTTCTCCCTTTCTTAAGAACACCTTTGTTGTGGTTTGGGACGCCTAAACTAGCTTATAAAATCTATTTTATAAAGTGAGTTTTAACTTATTATATAATGTTGAACTCACAGAAAGTGAAGGAGTGGATTAAGAAATAATGAAATGAATTTTTTAGGCTCTAGAGAAATGCACATAGTAGATTCATTTGACTTTAAAAGCTTTGATTTAAGAATCATGGTTTGATGGTGTTTATGGTATTTGAGCCTCTCTCTGAAAAAATTAAGTACATGAACCATGATGTTTTGGTTAAAAACATTGATTCTTTCTGATACCTCACACTTTTGAGTGCCTAAGCCAGTTCATTCTGTGATAATTCCTGGACAAAGGGTAAGAGAAATTTTTTGTGTTGCTGGCATATGTTTGTAGAACTTTATTGACTTAGTTAATACATTACTAAGCACTTTGTCATGCAGTCATGAAAATTTCTGTTACAATATGCATCATTGTTAGATATAGCCTTTTTTTTAGCCTAAAATCTCTAGTTTAAGGCTTTTCTTTAAGTAAAATTAGGTAAAATGCAAGGTCTTACCAAGAGAAGACAGAACTAGCAACTCAGACAATTATGGATAATAGACCTTAGAATGTTTGTGTTGCATTACCATGGTGTTAGAAAGTAATTTTGTATTTTATCCCTTACTCATTAAATTTCAATGACTGCTATTGGTATTTTGCTAAAGCATTGTCTTCAGATGTAAGCAAGCATAAGTATGTATTCACTATTGGCTATGTTGCTGAAAATCCCATCTCAAATAGTATTTAATTTTACTCTTGAGTCACGTCTGCTTAGGTCTGTAATATTCCAACTCTACATTGCATGTGATTTCATCACACTTTATGTGTACTTTTCCTTCTAAAGCTAGGACAGCATTTGGCTTGGTGCCAAACATTAAACAATGTGGGGACCCAGTTCAGGCTAGTTGAGGTGTCACCAATCCCTTAGTTTTACTCACACAAATCTAACATTTGTTTTCAAGTACAGTAGCACCTTCCCTGTTATTTTTTCACTTATCACTTATGTTATTTTTTCACTAGATGTAAATAAATAAAACTAGCAACAACTTTCACTGCCTGCAAGAGAAATTGCAAGTTGTAGAACCTTGGTGGATGTTGCCTTAAGAACCCTGGGTCCAATTTTGAGATTTGTAGAAGTCACATTACCCGGACAATTGTTCATTTTCTCTTTTACCAGTTCATATTTGAAGTTTATTGGTTCTACAATTGAGAGAATCTATTTTCTATCTGGACAGCTTTAAATAATGATTTTCCATGAAAAATGTTTGACTGTTAGCAATTTTGAATTGATGTTTCTGTTGTTGGGCATGGGCACACCTCCAACTGATTATTCTTTTTGCTCTATTCATACCTTGTCTACCTGTAGTGTGTGTGTTCTTCTTTTAAATAATTTTTTGTGATGAAATGGGAAAATTATTATAGACAACGGCTGCAAGCTCAATTTAGTAACTTTTAATTGAGAGCAAACAAAGATTTGAAAATGAAATTTTACATTAGAGCTTGCTGGCTGAGAATATTTGAGTTGTGCATTACAAATCATTGTGTAAATTTTAGCAACTGTAGGAATGATGCTGTGGTTCTTTCAAAAGTTGTAAAACTTTTTTTCGTTAAAATAAAGAAAACATCTTACACCATTTCAATCAGAACCCATCTTGTTGCAAAACTATGCTCAGAATTGCCCTTTAGGATTATCACTTCCCCCTTCCAGTAATAATGATGCTGAAATTGAAATTAAATATAGTTCACAATATTTGAGTCATGAAATTTACATTGTTATAGTCTACAATTTTGCTGTGCTTTGTTTTGTGTCAAGAGGTCCATAGTATTTACCTTCAATAGCTGGAAATGTTTAATCACATCTTGAAAGTTTTACCATTGAACTTCAATAATTATTGTGTGCTTTTTTGCCTTCCTTCCATATGTGAATGGAACTGTAGTAACAGCACTCTTTTGTATTTGTCACTACTTCACTTCAATCCAATATCTAAATATTCAATTCATTCAAGTATTTGATTTGAAAGATTAGGAACAATGACTTGAAGTCTTTTTTCTGCATGTGCTCTGCAAAATCTTGAAATAAAAAATGAGAAGTGCTCATAGCAGTCAAATGATGAGCATTTACCAGCTTTTATTCAGCTAGAAAGAACAAATGAAGTGAAGTTCAGTCACAGATTACCAAAGTTTTGTTCACTTTTTGCTGTGTACTTCTTAGAGTTGTTTGTTCTCTTTGACAAGGTGGGATGCAGGGAACATGGCGTGTGAATTGAAAAGGTTCAGGTTGGCCTAGGGGGCGAGTAAATCTGTATGTGTGTAGGGGCAAAGTGTGATCATGGGTCAAGTGGTCATTGTACATCGCTAATTCGAGAAAAGAAATTTTACTTTGCAGTACTGTATGTATGACTTTAGATCAGGTAAGGATGAGTTTGAAACTGTAAGGTAAGTTGTAGCTTTTTGACTTTTGAAGTGAAAGAGTTGTTGAAACCCATTTGTGATGAATTCCTGTACTGGAGTGAGAAATACTGTTGGGGAAATGGTGGAGTGAATTTTTCAATGAAAAGATGTTTTATTTTAGGTAGGACTTCCCTCAGGGGGATAAAACTATTGTATCTATGGAAATTAGCACTTCCAGGGGGACTATCTGAGAACCTGAGCTGAGAGGTAGGCCATTTTTATGTTGAAATTAAATGTTTTTTCATAATGTTAAGGTCCTATCATTTTTTGGTTCACTGCTGTCTTATTTTTCAGCACCTATTACTTTCTTCTTTAACTTTTGTGTTGTTTCATGAACTTCTTTCTCAACTTACTGTTTCTATGCACCTTGTGCATAGATTCTGCATTCCTTGATCTCCATACTAAAAATGCCTTCTTCCTTCCTCTATTTGAAATGCCTTTGTTGCCAAGTTGTCGTTGTCTGGCTTACTTAAGCCTCAGCAAAATGAAATACATTGTTGATGTATCTTTTTAATTTTATCGGTGTTCTATTACAAAGCATGGGCACCGCTTTGTTCACCTGAAGTGTTCTCTTAGCTGTGGTGTAAAGCTAATTGTACACCTTGGAAAGTTACATATTCATCTCTTGTAAAAAGAATCAGTAATAAGAATTGGTAACAAAAGAATCAGTAATGATGATATCGCTGAAGGTTCTCGAGGAGCAAGCAATACGATATAACATTTCCTCTTTTATACATGAGAGTAGCCATTTGAAGTCGAGAATATATATTACAGAACGAAATCTTCTTGTCCTTCACCCCTTGTTAGCGCGTGGAGGACTAGCCTAAGCTCTTCTATGAGGTCGTAATTTTTGAATTATCAGCTTTGCGTAGCGGTTCGGAACTTTAGCATTAGTTTCAAAGCGAATCGCTCACCAGGAAAGAAAACTACTGTATCTATGAATATTAGCACTGAAGGGTAGGACTATGGTTTTTATGAATGATTCGCGCTCTCATGGTAAAGATGTGAGGTCCCTGGCGAAAAGTTATAGATGCTTCCTTTTGTTAACGTGAAATCGTTTTTTGCTCGTTTTGTTGTGGATTCGTGTTTCGGTTCCCTGCATACCCTTCCTACATCAACTATTTTTTCTATTTTAATCTTGTTTCCTAAACATCTTTTAACCGTGATGTTCCTGCGCAGGGTGTTTTCCCCAGCCCATTCGCTTAATTCCATATTAAATGGTGCCTTTCTCTTTTCTATCTTTGTAGAATCTCCGTTGAGATTTGGGAGGCTCAAACGGACTTATAATATAATCTAATCTTGATTTAAAGTCAGGCCACCAATTTTTGTTAAGGTATTTCAATAGAGCGATTTGACGAATTTTGTGATTCAAAAGTGTATTATTCACAGACTTATTAATTAGCTCATAATGTGCTGGGACCATTGCTGCTAAAATTAGCCTTGGAATTTTTTAAGTTCATTTTAATGAAATTTTTGGGTTACGAGCATCCATCAGTGAATTGATGGTGGAAATCCTTCCTCTTCACTGCTTAATGGCAGCTTATTGCCATTGATTGAATTCCCACCCGTTCAGTTCTGTAAATCTAAATCCGTTTCAATGTATTTTTTTAAATGTTCAACCACTAGCGTTTTCGTTTTTTGACCTTTCCTCAGAGAGGACGTTATTTTTGTTTTGCGTGGAAGTTTTCCAGTCCTGGCGAATAGGGAGAGAAGGATGTGGCTGAGTGGAACAAAACTGGGTATTGAAAAAACTGCGTGAATGTTATTCATAACGTTCTAGGTGCTCAATGAGGGTTGGTGACTGGTTTCTCTGTCTAAATGGTGATAGAGAACTGTACTTGAGAACTTAATATTTAGCCTTGTATTTTTTCTCAGTTCGTAATTGATCAAGTCGATTATAGCTACCCACAATTTGTTACAGGAGGGAAGTTAGTCGTATTTAATCATACTGTGGTGGTTGTACTTTTGCCTTGCTTGGGAAAGATTTAAAATGTAGATTTATCATAAGCGCGTGTACGTTGTAACAAGGAAGAAATTATTATAAACTTGGTATCTAACTGTAAATATGAGCGTTGTCGTTGAATTATATTTTGTTTTATAATTTCTTCAATTATTGGAGGTGACATCTCAGAGGAATACAACTATTGTATATGCGAGAATTAGCGCTCCCAGGGGGAACATGTGAGGTCTCGAGCTGAAGGTTGGGTAGGCCTTCCTTTTGTTGAAATGTAATAGTTCTTTTTGTTTTGTTACCGATCATTTTTTTCTCGGTTCACTGCTGTCGTATTTTTCAGCACCTATTACGTTATTCAAGTTGTATTTTGTTTCGTCAAGTTCTTTCTCAACTTGATGTTTTTATGCACCTTGTGCGTAGACTCCGCGTTCTCCTCAACTCCATATTAATGGCGCCTTTCTCCTCCCTCTCTTTGGACGTCTTTGTTGCAGTTAGGAAGGCTTAAACTAATATCTAATCTAATTATTTGAGCTGATGCAGTGGGTTGGCGGATTCTTCTTCGTTTTTTTACTCTATTGTATTTATTATCCATCACTGATGCTGGGTGTATGGTGTTAAAAGTAATGAGTTAGATTCAACGAGCGATACAATCGAAATTTGATCCAGGTGTGCATTTCAGTTTTTAACATAGGTAGGTAATTGGTATTTTGTCATTTGTATGGTACTCAATGCAACTAGTTTGGTAATGTGACAGCAAGGCGAAAGTAGCGGATAAGATGTTGAAACCCAGCAATATTGTAGGTGTTGGCTGAGCCTAGACTATGAAGCCGATACTTATTTCCTTTATTTCAATAATGTATTTATGTGTGGTTTCAGGTGAGTTTCGTAGACGAACTTCATGGTGAGCGCCGTTCTAGCAGCCGCTCATGTTGGTGTGACTTCGTTTTGTGAGGTACGTGCCGAAAACTTGGGTCACAGGCTTATGATGTGAATTATATACCTACGAAAATCTTCCGTATGAATTTCTTCGTGTTTAACCCCACCAGACCGCTTTACCGATTGCTTGAAAACTTCCGAATCGGCCGCAATACCACTTTATCTCATTTTCTGTACTCTACCTAGACATGAAAAAATGTCATAAACTAAAAATAGCCACCCATTCGTGGTCAAACTTTATGGTTAGCGATTGTAATGGTTTGCCTTCATGTGTTGGAATCGACTGTGATTTAACAGTTAGGTTCAGGGCTTAAGCGTTGATGAGTTGTGCTTGTGTGGCTCTTCTCTTCTTCGCATTGAACAAAGCTGCAAAAGGTGTTTTCTTAGGTAAAAACGGTTGCTAATCTTGTGACGGAGACTTCATTTGAACTCATTCCGATACTGACTGTGAATGTCAAAACATATGATTCTGATGGCATTAAATTTCAAGTGAAATCAACGTTAATATTCTGTACATGCTTTAATTTGCTTATATCAAGGTGTCGCCGCCAGCCTCATCACGAACACCGCTCCTGCAAAGTGTGCACTAATTCATCTAACATCTCCGGTGCTGTTGAAGTGGTTAACAGCCTAGCCTACTAAAATTTTCGTAATAATTTCAGAAAAGTCGTATATTGTTGCCTTAGAGCAGGCGTTCCCAATTTTTTTCGTCCTGCGCCCCTAAAAAATTTCATAGTAACCTCGCACCTCCAGCAATAAAAAAACCAACATATAACCATCATCCTTTTATTTACCTGGATTTCTCTCGCACGTCTTGGGGGTGCGAGCACCCCAGGTTGGGAACCCCCTGCCCTAGGGGATTGCGTTGCCATTGACCAGGAATGCTGACCCGGTGGTTGGTTTTTCAATACGTATTCCTTTCTCCGCTTTTTTATTTTGACCGCTCAGTCATATCTGTAAGTACAGTATCTGATGCTAGCAGCATCAATTTCATTGTTTGGCTGATTATCACAGAGGATCCCACCGGTCATACCGTAGATTCGCTAAATTTCATTCGTGTTGGTGTTGGCAATTTAGAGTCTGCTCATGTCCCTGTCTGTGCCGAGTTCAGGCCGTATTTTAATTGCATGAGTACATGATAAGCCTTCACCTGTTGTTCGCTTGAATAGCTCTTAACATTTGTGAGCAGCGTAACTTGTGCTGTTTTTTGTCTCTACTCTATTATGTCAAAATACGAGTATGCGTCCAATTGGAACCCGCTGGCAGAAGGTTTACAACCAGAATAGAGATCCTATTGTTGATCAGTGACGTGCTCATCTGACTGTTTGTACTACTTTGCGTACGAGAATAGTGACCAAACTTGGTGGCGGGAAGAGACGCGTAGCATTTTCAGTATTTAAACTATTTTTTCGTGTTTTGCATATGGTTGAAATTAAAAATGTAAGGCGACTTTCTTTGACACAACTGAACGCATGTTAATTGATCGTGGAGAGTTTGCCCGTTGCTGAGCTTTAACGTTGGTCATGTTTTGAACATTTAATTTTTAAATCAGGGGACTGAATAATTTTTGCTATCATTCGTGAATTCCGCAGAGAGAGAGAGGCAACAATGAAATGAGAATTAACGTTCCCATGGAGGAAGGTGTGAGGTTCCAAGCTGAACGCAACGTATACCTACCTGTCGTTGAATTAAAAAGATTTTTTGTTTCGCTTAGTGTCATCTTTTTTTGGTTCACTGCTGTCCTCTTTTCCAGCGTCTGTAATTCTCTTCTTCGAGTTTTTATCTTGTTTCAAGAACTTCTCACGTACACAATTGCTGTTTTTATGCGCAGGGTATGCACAGATTCCCTGCTGCCTTAATTCCATACTAAATGGTGCCTTTCCCTTTAGGGATCACCTTGATTGTTGTTAGAGATCCTTAATCTAACTCGTAATGTAATCCAATCATTCGTGAGTAGACTCAAATGATCGTTGGATGCTTTGTAGTTACTACTCGATTCTCGTAGCCTGCGAAGGATCTCTTTTATTGTGACGCGACCTTGCTTCGGACGAAAAATAAACTCGGCCCAGGCTTGAACGCCGATGTTGAGTATAATTTCTATTTATTTTATATTTAATTATTTATGTATGTAATTTGCAGTATTTTTTGAATTTTACAACATTCACGGCTGCTATCTCAACCTCTAAATACGGAAGAAAGCTCAAGGTTAGAAGAAATAGGTTTCATTGATCGAGTAGGATATTTTTTTGCGTTTCTCCACATATTAGCGTGAGGTGTTATGGGCGAAATGACCAGAAATAGAGCGTAGAGTAATGTGGCTATAGACGTGAAACTGAGCTTTGTGTTTTCGAACGTGCCTGGTGTCCGGAGACGAGCGTGGATGCGGCTCGCCTGGGAGAGTTAGCTGGCAAATGAGCATTGTGCAGCTACGTAATGCGTTACTCAAGCTGAAGCTTACGCAAGGGATACGATCGTAGCACTCGGTGAGCCTCTATTCGGAACTCCAGTCAATGACAGCTTTGTGAGTCGTCTTATTCAACACCCTCGTACAACTATTGTATATGTGGGAAGTGGCACTCTTTGGGGGAAAAAAAGTGAAGTCCCGAGTTGAAAGTTAAAGTAAGCCTTCCTTCTGTTGTTTTGTCAACTCCGTACTGAATGGTGCTTTCCTCATTGCTCTTTCTTTTTTTGAACGCCGTATTCTTTGCTGTTGTTTAATTTTTCATATAACGTTTTGCAGTCGAAGTGTTAATTTACAGGCCTGTTTTGTGGGTCACTTGTGCTGCGTTTCTCTGAAGGATATTCCGTGCTTAAATATGCACCGCGGCGTTTTGAAAGTCCGAAATTTCCTTAAATCAAAGAGGTGTCCTTCACCTTGTCCTTTTTTTCCCGCTGTTCACCCTTAAATGCTTCCAAAATAAGTTTGTTGCGTACTTTTTGTTGGGAGAAAATATTTGAGCACATAATAATGAAGAACTTGTGCTTTGAAAATGAAGTTTCTGTCTCACCTCCCGAACATGAGCTTCATGCAAGTCGATTCTCTGAATTACGTTATTCGCTCGCCATCTTTACTCCGCAGGGGATCATGTGAACATTTGCATGCCAAGCGTCGTGGCTTCCAGCCTAGGCATCATTATCGTGTATCTGGGTGACATTAGAGATAATGCCTTGACTATTTTAGAACAAGCAATGCATGTAATTTTAACTCTTTAGGCGTGATAAAAGTGTGTTCATTTAGTAAAATTGAACGATCATTGTTCGATGTGTCGAACTTTTCTATTTTATAAAAAGTAATGTTTGAAGAGTACAATTCACCGTTGTGGAATAGTGAATTTATTCTCCTTCAGTTTCAATTTTGACTACAAAATTGACGAGGGTGTTCTTTCTTAAACAAATTTTGTTAGGAACCCGTCATGACAGTTGTTTACGCGCGTCATGATTCGATCGATGGTAGAATTTTCTTCTATTGGGAATGATTAATTGAGAAAAAAAGTCGTGACATAAGTGACATACGAAGAATATTAAAATATCAAACTAGACATAAAATATAACTTCCCTGAAAATGCATTTCGCTGTCAAAAGAAAGCTGAATAGGGAACTTTACATTATGTTGAAAATCTTGATCATTGCTGTTAACTTGTCGCTATTCGTATGAGTTCCATACGCGCAGCACGTGCTCCTACCATTATCCTCCTTTTTCGTCTTTAAATTCGTGATGATGCTCCGCCTCTTGCTTCCTCTTGCCATTCTTCACGCTGTGGTTGCTCGCGCTCAGCGGCCACAAATTGGTGGCGACAATCTGGCTGCTTGTCTGCCTGCGCCAAGTAGGGAGGCCTCGTGGTGCGGAAATGCCACCTACGGGTCAATACCTTCTCTTAACCAGCGTGTTGTGCCGTCTGTGTGCTTTCAGAAGTCGACTTTTTGTGCCATTAGTGACGAAATTTGTCGATATTTTATAGAACTCGGTCGTGTCGTCGCTGAACACAATATAGATGATTGGCTTCGTACGTTGTTTTAAAGCAATAACAAGCGGAAAATTTTATAGTTTAAGAGTCGGTTCTGTGTTTTTTGTTCGTGGCTTGTAACGAATTCTTATTTTGGAAACGCTTTGCCCTAATACCGTCATATCTTAAATGCGAGAATTGAAAGGTGTGTAATGTTCAAGTTGCACCTAATTGTCGATACTCGCTCCTACTGTGGTTTACTGACTTCGTTGTTCATCCCAGGAATTTGAATGAATTAAAGTTGAATCGCCTAGTATTACGCATTAAATTCATTGACATGTCTATTTGGTGCTTGATTATACATTATGGTTTGTAAAGAGTAATTGCATGAGAATAATATACGTCTAATTATTTTCCGTTGTTGAGTACTCACTAGTATGTTACATTGAAATTTTTTCTTCATAGCATGATTTGCACACCCGCCATTTCGAGCTTCTGGACGCGTCATCATTCGGCAGTGATAATCTTAGGAAACCTACGACAAAATCGGCAAATTTTTATGATAGTCTAGACAGCTCAGATTGGTCGGCCTTGGGTTTTATTTTTCAATCATATCTCTTTCTCATGATGGCCAGCGTACCTTACAATTCACCGCGTCCACGAATTTCTTCGCGATCTTTAATCAAAATGTGAAATTGCTCATTTCAAGGAAGATTCATATCAAGGAAGATTCATATCCTCAGCTGGTAGTGCCAAGCGAGCCATCAGAACTTTGCTCGCTCGCGTTGTCACTTGACTCAAATTTCAGTTTGTTTCTCTGTGATGATCGCTTAACTCATCGAAAATAGGTTAAACTTTGAGTTATCCTAGTAAAAATGTTGAAATGCAAATTTACGATGTATGTGACGTAAGTCATCACTGTGTTAAGATATAGAACATCCTACCCTTTCTTGTGTTGCGATAAAATTCAACTGCTGATTGTCAGCGTATGGCTGACCAATTCAAATGCAAGTTTTAAGTGCTGATTGTAAATGTAACCCTATTTATTTTTTGTCTCGGTGGCCCTATGGCGCTAACCGCTCATTTCGTAATAAGATGCTACTGGGCGTGGCTGCTTTTCTCGTGTCTAGAGTCTTGGAGCTTGGGACCTGTTGAAGGTAGGTCTGATTACAGAGTTGCTTTTGATGACGAGTGGGATGCCTAGAGTTGGTTACATCCGCTATATCGAGGAGCTCAGCGAGGCGTGTTGCTTGATTTTTTCTTGGCATCACAAGTCTTCTTTTCCTAGTGAAGGTTGACAACGCGGCATGTATGGGACCTCATGTTTGAGTGTTTGGTACTGAACTTGTTGAGCGGTTTCGGTGATAAAACCGTTATTGATTTTATTCAATCTTCATAAAACTTAGCTGTAACCCTGTTCTCTCTTGGTATCTATAAGTTTTATGGTTTGATTCTAAAAGTACCCATAGTTTGATTCAAAGTCGAGGAGTTAATGCGCGCATATTTAATTTGATACGCGAGCATTATATTTTAAGAAAGAATGAGAAACTGTCGAAGAAAATCGTATTGTAAATATATGCCATTCTTGGATTCATATTTTCAAAATTGAAGTGTGCGATAAATTCTGAAGTGCGCGATATTCTTGAAAGTGCTAGTGTTATATTCTCACGATATAACTGCCCTACATCTTTAATTATAAAGAAATCGCTACGAGGAATACTGAAATGCTACGTCTGGCCAACGACTTTCATCTCCTCGAAAAGAACCGCATGTAAAGATATACTCTCGCGGATCAGCGCAACTTCGAGTCAACTCCACAATCTGCCTCTCGTGCCATTTCACGAAACATCGCCTACAACATCTTCTACCACCAGCCGATGCCACCTCACGCCTTACCATCACCACCAGCTTCCCTCCTCTACATCACCACCACGACGCTGCTGAGGGTCTGCAACTCCAAGTTATCGGATACCATGTTCTCATTTCTCTATCACAATGTACTTCTTGTATTTGGAATCTTAATCATTTTGCATATTATTATTTCTATAGATAGAATGCGGGATCCTAATTAATGTTTATCACTATCGTGGGCTTTTCACTTATTAACAATTAACTGCTGTTCGAACATGTCTGTTCATAACACGTTTCTTCCCTAAGAGGGAGACGCGCTCGCGGTTCCTCAAGGGGGGTGGGCAACAGGCAGTCTTGCGCGGGCAGTCTAACGCGGGGGCTCGTCAAAGGCAGTCAAGGCACTTAGATATTGAAGAGAAACGATACAAAAACATTTAAGCCTATTGGTGTCTTCCTCTGCGGGCCTTTGGCGATGGACCCGCTTTGTTTTGAACGATTGTAAAAGTGACAATTGACGATATTAACTGGAGATTCGACTTATTCTAATAAATAGTAAATCCTTATCGTAAAAGCAACCAGCTTCCTCGTACTTACTTCATCAACCAACGCCAAACTGGATCCCGCAGATAAGTTAAACATATTTACTATGTGTCTAACCAGCTTCTCCCTCAACAGCAGTGTGACATGATAGGTGTCAGCATTAATAGCGAACCTTTGTAATCTTTCGTGTCTTTAATTTCTTATGTAAGTTAGGAAGAGATGATGATAAAGAGATGATGATGATAAAATGCACATGAATAATAGCCTTCAGCTCTGACCTCACGCTTACCGAAGAATACAGAAAATATTTGAATATAAAATTAATTATAGAAAATATTCCCTTAAGGGGTGGTGGCAGCTCCAATTTGATTAATAAAGGAGTAAAAAATATATGAATGTGGCGAATAGCAATGTCACGACAATTAATAAAGAAAAAGAACATCCATTACGATGATAGCAGCGTGCGCAACGACGAATAAAACGATGATGGCGACTCGATGAAATAATCCACACCGAAGATCAAAACACTAGAGCTTCGAGGTTTGTCAACGCAACCGAATTGATCGTTGCTAATTCGATGCTTTATTCATACAGTTGTCTGCTAATTCTACGCGGTGTAAAAATTATTTGGTAAATTTTGTTTTCCCAGAATCTGTATGCTCGAACTGTTCTTTACGAACTGGTGTATTTCATAAAGGATTAACACCATCGAATATTGAATGTCGATTTTCAGTTCTAAATACACTATTTTCAATCGGTGAATTTCAAAATCTCTTGCGCTTCAATCAGTGATTGAGTGATTGTTGTTAAGGGATGGTTGAACAATCAAGTGTTCGTCATGGTCCTCGTGCCCATTTAAAATGTAGCGTCCCAAAAGTGTTCGATAACCAGGCGAACTTTTGAATGGCTTGTTAATGCGAATTTGGTTACCGTAAACTTTATTTCCGTCAACCAAATCCATTAGGGGGCAGTTCGAATTCTTGTACAATATCGCGTTGAAGAGCACTCTGTCTCACCTGCAAAACAAAGTTACACCAACATTTCAAAACTAAAATGCGATTTGTTCAAGATTTTCCCTGTGATTGTCCCTGATTCTGAGGAAAAAGTGTGTTTAACGAGGCTACAGTAATTTCGTCACATGATTTTAGTAATTTCGTCATATGACATTAGAAATTTCGCACGCAGTCAAAGCAGGATGTAAATGACGCTCCGGCACGGGGAAGTGGTCAGTACAGTAGCGTAAGAACATGCCAGGGTGTTTACTTGGCGCGTCCCGCGCGGCGGTGGGCAGGAAGGCCAGCTTCGCTTTACACAGACAAAGAAGAGCTAATCTTGCTGCGTCCTACTGCAGCTCGGCTGCTCCGCACGCCAAGTGTCCATCCTCGTGCCGAAAAACCATCGTGTGATGACACCTCCGTTCCTAGTCCTGACATGTTGGGTGCCCGTACATCTCACAGCCCCTTCGTAACATTCCTCGTCGACTTGGAATTTCACGTTGTACCACCTGATTGTTGTCCTTTAAGTGAGAGCTTTTTTTGAGCTTGTTTTGTGGTGTAATATTACTGGACCTTTCATCCGTTTGTCATTTTCATGGTACATCTCGTGCCATTCGTTTTCAATTTATTTTTTTCGCCCACATTTTAACCTGAGTATTTGTGAAATTTGCGTACCTACATGAACTTTGTTTTACGTTTCGATTTCTTACACAGAATAAATTGCAGGTAGCATTTATTTTCAGCTAGAATATTCAAACCAGCAATCTCTGTATTGCAATTGGTAGCGATGCATCTTTAATTTGGGTAGCCGCAGTGAGTAACAATTTACCGTTCTAAATGTCGTTTATCAGGCGAATGGTAAGCAAAGATATAAGTAGTAAAAGTACGGAACCTAAGTTTTAGAGTGTATACATTAATTTATTAAAAGTTGTTGATCGAGGTTCTTGGTCATCTTCTTTCAAACTTCTGAAAATATATTAGTTTCTATTGAGTGAAATACGTAATGTTTCCAAGAGCTTTGTTGCATTGGAATTTTCCAGTATATTTTGGGAACCCATATTCTCTAATTCTGTTTCAGGTTGATTTTTACGTACATCTGAAGTTGAGCTAAAGTCTTCCCACGTTCCGTTAATGCATTGTAGTGCTTAATTGACATGCTAGCTGGAAATTGACTTGTTTACTCTTCTCGTTTTCAGTTCACTGGCATTAGTGTTCGCGCCTTGAGAGAGTCGGTTGCTAACCTGCTACACTGTGTTGTGTACGCGCCATGACCGTGTCTCCAATACAGCTGGCATCCCAGTCGGGTTCTTTGTTGTCAGTCGGGTGTTGATGTTTCGTCTACTGATGTTGGTCGCCCGTATCTCGCAGGCCCCGTGCTGTCTGCCTCAACTTACGGGCTTCATTACGTCTACTTGCAGCACGGCTGCTTGTTTACCTCCGTCTTTTTCGTTTTTGTTCAGAGAATGAATGCCATTGGAACTTTTCGTGGGTTTTCATTCTCCTGCTTTTAGAGAGGAATTCTATCTATAATAGATTGCATCACGGATAACGGGTTGTCGCGTTTGAATCGTTTTTTTTACTGGCTAATAGTAACACATGTTTCTGCAGCTCTCCATTTTCCGAGGAAAAATAAAATAGACTTCTTTCTTATTCATCGAGTTTGACTGAGATTATCTAAATGGGCAATATTCTAGCACTTACTTCATCCTCCGAATACTTGAAAAACTACTACGGTTTTGGAAGCGGCGCTTTTAGCGCTCAATGCTTTTTCTGCAGCAAGACAAAGTGACTGAGTCCAGAAATTGTAAATATCACAACAGAATATTACTGTTTTTTCTTGTTCTAGTGGATGCCAGTGTTTTTTGTTGTTGTAATTTTACTGTGGGCATGTGTTCTGAGTAGTTTTCAAACAAAGGTGCATTTTTCTGCTCAAGTTACTGTTGGATGATGTAAATAGAGCTCTAAGAAATTAGTGAAATTGTAGCTCACGTGAGCCATAATATTGACGAGTCTAAACCGGTGGTTGTACGCTGTGGTGGACTGACTTGCCACTGCCGTTTTTGGTGTAGATAGCTGCAGTAGAATAACCTTGTCTTACCGTTGAGGCATCATCAAATAGCACTTCAACATTTATTTCTATTTTACACTTTTTTGTGCACATGTATAAGTCGTACGTCATATTTTCTGGACGACAGATTTCATCAGATCACGCTTGGCTCCTTCAAGATAAATTATTAGAGCTCGCACTCGTGATGGGTCTTACTAAGGGTATTTTTTTCACTACCAATTAATTTCGCGTGACGTGTCTTGGCCGCGTGGGCCTTGAAAGCGAAGTGCATACATTTTTTCTCTAGATATTCTTTGAGTGAAAAGTTACAGCTGAAATGAACCCTTCGTACCGAGTGATGCCAAACATATCAGTGAAGAAATTTGTGGTCTTACGACTTTGTTGCGCAACGCGTTGCACAGCGCCGTTGAAAGGGCATAGCTTTGTGTTTACATTTCTTGTCAAGTAAATGCAATCCATGCAGCATTAACCTTGTGAATAAGCTGTACATTTCTACATCCATTGTAAGCTAAACATTCTTATTAATTATTGAAAAGTCTTCACTGTTCATGTTGAACCTTATTCTTGGATCACTCAACCACGAGAAAAGGACGGTATCGTGGCACCGTGCGATTTAAGAAGAAATGATCCCAAGTGCAAACGGACGCTGGTGCTGCCCGTGTTTCTGAGGTGTACCGTGGTCCTGACTCGTCCAGGACCGAGATGGCGCTGAGGACAGCACTCCGGCTGCATGCTAACGCGGCCCTGGTTGCCAGACTGCATGGTGTTCAGCTAGGGCTCTTCATTAGGCCAAGCCAAGGATCGCTCTTCTTTTAATGATGCTTGCTGCAGGTCAACTCTGCTAACTTTTTCTGGGCAATTTTAGTTGCTTGCGTCACTGCCTACTGTGTGTGATACTTAGAATGAACTTAGAAAAAATGTTCACCGACTTATTTATTCCTCATGAAATTCCGAGCAGTTTTTCTTATTCCTATGTGGTTATCTAACTCATGTAGGTATATGTTAGTTATCTAACGCACTTATAATTTTACCGAAGGTATGGTTGCGCTTTGTAATATACAGTGGAATCGCTGTACTGGCATTTTCGGGGTTCATTGAGGCAAGCAGTTAATTATGCTACACTCGTACAGTGGCTGTAAGTTCCCCGCCACTCTTCAGCCATGCGCTCTTATCTTGATGCATTAGGCACCTTTACTTTTAAATGGTCTCTGACTGCACGTTCATGAACGGCCTGTACACGGCGTGGGCGCTAGAATTTGGAGCTGGATTGTCTGTCTGGATGAGCATAGCAGTGAACAAAAGTTTGTTTCTTGAGGTTGTCGATGTTGAGATCTGCACAGTTACTCACTGTCGTGGAAACCGACTTTCTTTCGTTTTGCGTTCTACACCCTTCAATTTTTTTCCTTATGCAATTCTGCTGTTGGAAGCAGGTAAACCCTGATATATGCCCAGAGATTTTAATGAAAAAGTTAGGCCTTGATTAAGTTCGAGATTTCATCAAACTGGTGTCTATAAAGTCTCTTTACCATTTAAAAATTTTATGACAAATAAAATTGATAGGATATTTTATTCAGATTTGTTGTGCTGCAGGATATTTCATTCAGATTTGTTCTACTGTATTCATCGTTTATTAGTCTTTTTTACCTTATTCAAAAGACTTATAGATGGGCACCATTAGTTGCACAAAGCACATCAATACGGTACTCGATTTCTTGCCATGTTCGCTGTAGTATAGCCTCATCAATTGTAGCAATGGCTAACAGTAACACTGTCCCTGTCTCCATAAATTTATTGTACCATGCACGAATTGACGGATGTGATGGTGGTTCTCTTCCATACATAGCTCCCCTCAAGGGGATACAACTATTGTATCTATGGGAATTAGCGCTCCCAGGGGGATTATGTGAGGGCCCGAGCTAAAGGTCAGGTAGGCTTTCTTTTTGTTGCAGTAGAATAGGATTTTGTTTTGTTACGGACCATCCTTTTTTCGGTTCACTGCTGTCCTGTTTTTCAACACCTACTATTTCCTTCTCCAACTTTGATCTTGTTTCATAATCATCTTTCCCAACTTACTGTTTCTATGCCCTTTCTGCGTAGATTCCGCGTTTCCTTAACTCCATACGAAATGATGCCTTCCTCCTTCCTCTCTTTGGATCGCATTTGTTGCTGCGGGCAAGGAGGCTAAAACTAACGACTAATCTAATCTAATCCAAACCTAGCTCCGTAATTTCACTGGGTGAGCCTATTCGATTTTTTTTCAATAAACCATGAGATACATTGGGGCCTTCTCTTGAGGGGTAGCCATTTTTTAGGGTTTTATTCAACAGAACCTCTTTCACAACAGGATCCCTGAAACACACAAATGCAAAACGGGATTTAAAATATTGATAAACACTGAATACAATAAGACAGATCGGAATTAAATATTTTATTAATTGCATTTGTAATACATGTTTGGAATGGCAAAGATACTTTATGGGCGCCCTGTATAATTGTTTTTTTAGGCTCGTGACAGCGTCAAATTCCCGAATCTGCTGCATCGTTTATACAGATGTAGCACGAATTATCTCTGTGAAATTGCCGTCAACCAAGGTGAACACGCGTCCATAGTGAGGCGATAGTTTTCCGGTGTGCCCAACACAGTTATGCTCTGGTGTGTTGAAAATTAACAGTATACTCATTAGCTTGTACCTACAGGACTGCATAGATTTTAGTGCATTTGTAGGAGCTACACTTGGCAATAACGTCATAGAAACTTATTCTAACAGGCTGCCGCGGTGAATTATTATTATCTATGCAGTTTTTATTGATATAATGTCATTATAAGAAAGTTGTTGAAATGGATATGACGGACAGCGTGAACGCGGAAGTGCCATGGAGTTTAACGATTCGAATATCCTTCTCGGGTATTGTTAGGGTTTCTAAAACATCGCATATGAGTGTTTCTTACCACAATCACATCGACCACCATAGTACTCGTCACATATTGGACGATAGTCAACGTATATTTTTCATTCGCCCGCTTCCATCTTGGTTAACAGCGACGCATGACGTAAGTCGTGCCCATGACGCGCGCCAACCCCACATCCTGCATAGGCTGGCGTCTCGTGCACGTTTCTCTGTTGGCGTTGTGCAGAATTTTCTCTGTCTCTGATCGCCGCATTCCGTTCACATGATGCGGCATGAGTGACTGGTTCTTGCTGCCCGTCCAGCCTCGTGTGGGTGAGGGCTGTTGAGGAGGCGCAGGGCGGTCGTGGGGTTGCCTGCGTGGGTAGTGACTAGCAGGAGCACCGCGTACAGAGTGGCTCGTCATCTCTAGCTTATGCATCACTGGCCTGCTGTGGTATCAACGATTGGCGATGGCCAGAGCGATCTTTTGTGCTTTGATAATGAATGCTAAAGTAAGAACTTATGGTAGTCCCAGATGACCTTATGGTACGGTAATTCCTTTGTGCAATTCCTCCGCAGTAACATCGATTAGTGATAAAATGATGAATTCTCAGTTTTCGCTTGTTTCTCAAGAAGAGAGATGGAGCTGTGAATGAATTTTTTTCTTCAATTAAGGTGTATAACTACAAAAAAAAGTCATCTAAACGTTTTACAGGGGGCATTTGTTATCATCCTGCTATTCATTATCCTCTCAGGAGGTTACAACTATTGTATCTATGGAAATTAGCGCTCCCAGGGGAATTATGTGTGGGCCCGAGCTAAGGGTTAGGTAGGCCTCCTTTTTGTTCAAATAGAATGGGTTATTGTTTTGTTACGGACATCTTTTTTCGGTTCCCTGCTGTCCTGTTTTTCAGCACCTACTACTATCTTCTTCAACTTTTTCTTCTTTCATGAACTTCTTTCTTAGCTTACTGTTTCTATGCACCTTGTGGATAGATTCCGCGTTCCTTCAACTCCATACTAAATGGTGCCTTCCTCCTTCCTCTCTTGGAACATCTTTGTCGTGGTTAAGGGAGGCTAAAACTTTCTTATATGATAATAATAATATGACGAGGTAGTTTTAATGTTGGGTTGGGAGTTATTGAGCGTCGAATTCAACTGGTCACCTTTGCTTTGTTGCGTTGGGAGTTCTGCAATTGAAATTCTTTGATGCGCTGAATACTAAGTGCATCACGCCAACGCTCCAGTGCTTGTATAATTGTATGGGTTTTAAATTTAGCTCTCCTGACTGTTTACACTGCTGGGATGAATTGCGACATTATTAGTGCAGAAATACGTGTAAACAAGTGTTTGCGTTTTGGCTTGATACCGAAAACTCTGCGGTTGATAGTCGAAACAAAAAGAAACTGTTCACATGGCAAAGATACAAAGTAATCGCGCTGAGTATATTTTAGGTTTATGTCGATTTCACCAGAGATGCAGCATGTTTGTTGTGTTGTAAGCTGATAGCGTGCAGCATCGGTGGCGGAGGACTGCAGTGCGTGTCTTCCTCCTGGGCGCGAACGCTAAAATTGGAGCCGTACAGCCTGGCTGCGGCTCAAGCTTTGCGCAAATCGTGTAGGGCCTCGCATTTCTCGGAAACGCGCGTGTTTCAGCTCTCTGAACTTGTCATGCTTGAAGTTTCTCCTAATTCTGACTCGTAATTTATCTCCATGGCAAAAATTTCACACGAGTCTCAAGCGCTCATTCTGTAGTATGTCAGTTACATTCTATTGAAGGATGTTCGGTAAGTTGGTAGCATTTGCCTAATTATTCTGACTTATTTCATACAGGTTACAAATTCGCAGCAGTCTTGAATTCGGCAATAAGACTTAGATAAATGTTTACCCTTGGTTTTCGTTTTGTTCATAGAACTGTATTTTGTTCAAGTTTCAAGTGCCTTCCATAATTTTAGCTTACTTCTTCATTCATTGTATTGATTTCCAGGGAGCCCTCTTGGGTTGTGAATAAATGTCAGCTGGCACTCCAGTGGTGAAGGAAAAAGGAAATTTTGTTTTCGTGTTTGATGGCTTAGCTTTTTATGGTCAGCAATGCTATTCATGTGAGATGCAAACAATGTTGATCCGTTCTAAAGAAAACTTTTAAGGTGCGCCAAAGAGAAATGTCCTCAAGGGTACGGTGTGGGTTTCCAAGAATCCCAAGTATCTTTCAAGAGCCTCGCTCTAAATGATGTTCTGCTGCTGCTTGTCCATTTAGAGCTGGCGTACCGTGTGAGATTTTCTTTTACTGTCTCTTTTTTTATTAAGTTTCTCTCCAGCTTACTGTTGACAGCTTATATCTAACAAAAGTGCAAATTGACGCTGCGGAACTACCATGCTTCCTAAATATGCTCTAAAGATGCGCCGACGCTCGTGGAGCTGTCATTTTCAGGCGACGTTCGAATGCAATTTTCAAAGTTTAGCTGTGGGGAAATTGAAGCAACATTTTACCCTAGCGAAATCTATTGATTTCTTTATTTTTTGTTCAATGCAGATTTTGGCTGATCGAGCTCCTGGAATCCGTTAGCAAAATAAGTCCCTAGTTTGTATGTAATTTCGTGAATATCTCACTGTAACTCAAAAACACATTTAAAAGTAATAGATTTAATGAAATTATTCACTTTCATAACAAAGTATGACAGAAGTCGTGGACTGTAGGTGTTAATTTTCGAGATGCGCAGCTAACAGCGTATAGTGGCTGCAGGGTACATACGGATTCCTTCTGTCCATCCATTCAGGAGATGGTAAAAACGCTTGGCCATACGTTCCAGAACTCGTGACCTACATCGCGTTTTTAGTAAATCTCGGCTCGCGAAGCCAGCGCTGGGAGTCCTCGAGTTCTAGGAATTGCTGGCACAGGCCCTGTTTCTTGGACCTGCTTCCTGTCACCCACGCCGACTGGTGGTCAGGTCCTGGCACAGCAGCAAATTGAGTTAAAAGACATTTCTACTCCCATCAGCGGGAACCAACTATTGTATCTATGGGAATTTGCGCTCCCAGGGGGAAAATGTAAAGGCCTGAGCTGAGAGTGGGGTCTTCTTTTTGTTGAAATTAATTCTTCTTGTTTTGTGAAGGACCATTTTTTTCGGTTCACTGCTGTGCTGTTTTTCAGTACATCTGACTTTCTTCTTTAATTTTTATCTTGTTTCATAACCTTCTTTCCTAACTTGATGTTTCTATGCGCACGTGATTTTTTGCGGGAACACCGCTTGTGCATAGATTCCATGTCCCTTTAACTCCATTCTAAATGGTGCCTTGATCCTTCCTCTCTTTTAACATCTTTGTTGTGGCAAGGGAGGCTGAAACCAATTTATAATCTATTAGTCAGTCAGACATTTCTACTGTAGAGAGGTGTTTTTTTTCTGCGTGTGAGCGCGTGTTCCTTAGCTTCTGGAATTGGTCTTTTCGGAGTCTCCTTCGAAGCATGAATCTTCACAACTTCGAAGGACAAATGCACTGCTAATTATGCCAGGGTGAAAAATCTATCATACGCGTTGTTCAAAATTAATTATCTTGCTCATGTCATTGGCCAGTTGATGTTAAAATTTAAACAGATAATGCACATTCGCCGTTCAGTGCTGCGCTCCTGCTCCGTGCCGTCTGTTATCGCGAATTCAAGTGCTTCAGTTTATCTAACTGGCTTCCTGCGCACTTAGTGCTCTTGTGCAAATGAAAGCGCATATCTGAGTTCGGCAACGAGTTTCTGACGCTTCGAAGTGCTTCTGTAACACCCTTTACTTTCTCGTGGTTTTCAGTATCGGGTTTTAGGAAGTCGGTACGCTTGTGCTAGAGAAATAATATCGTATATATATTTACTTGCATATTTTAGAAAGGTCAATTCAAATGCACTTTAGGAAACTGAGGTTTTGAAAGTTTAAAAATGGTCAGTCTTTAGTTATACTGCTCTGGCGAATCATATTTTATGGGTTAATTTACCATAAAGTTTATGTATTATCGCCGATATTGGGCAGCTGATCATTCAATATCTTCTTATACGCGCTCTCAGATAAGTATTGCTTTCCAATTTTTAATGGAAAAAAATTTATCTTAAATGTTGTTTCCTTCATATCCGTTGTTGTTTCCTTCATATTTCTTACGCACTTCAGCAAACTTGTATTCAATAGTAGACATTGGGTTGCACTCAGAGCGCTTTAGGTAATTATGTGCACACCTTGATGCTTACATTGCCGCCCATTAGGGGGATACAATTGTTGCATCTATGGGAATTAGCACTCCCAGGGGAAAGATGAGGTCCCGAAGCAAAGGGTTAGGTAGGCTTTCCTTCGGTTGAAATGGAATTGATTTTTTGTTTTGTTACAGACCATCTTTATTCGGTTCATTGCTGTCCTGTCTTTAGCACTTATTACTTTTTAAGTTTTCATCTTTTTCATAAACTTCTTTCTCAATTTACTGTTTCTATGCCCTTTGTGCATAGATTCTGCGGTCCCATAACTACATAGTAAATGGTGCTTCCCTCTTCCTCTCTTTGAAACGTCTTTGTTGCGGTTAGGGAGGCGTAAACGAACATTAAATCTAATCTTACATGACTGTGATTTTTTCAAGTACGTTTCTCGTATCTTCACGTCGATTTGATTTCACTTTTATTAATATTAGGGTGTTTTTTGGATGTCATAATTTCTTACTTGATTCAAGTTCATAAGCCGTCCAAACGGCCTACTGATGATGATGCTGATACTGATGAATGCAATTTCTTGCAACATCGCAGAAAATAATACTGAGGTTAGGGCTGTTGAAAAGTCATTACATGTTATTAAATAGCACAAAGATTTTGTGTCTGTTTTGTCTATTTGGTTAGTTTCAATGACGAGCTGCCTGTGTGTTTGACTACCATCTTGCTCTTATAATTTCCATTAAAGAAATTCCCAAAAACGATGTGAAGCTTCGGAATGATTTCCCTTATTAGAATGTGCAAATAAATATCCCAGGTGAGACCATGAGTTCCATTATTTCATTTTTATCTTGTTTTTTTATCCTGTTCTCTGTAACTCTGATTCTTACTTCATTCTTTCAACGCAACGCTAAAAGATGAAAATTCAGCTAATTATAGCGCTATTTTATATCGTAGAAAAATATTCTTCGCACTAAATACAAGTGACGAAATCGAAACGTCTTGTAATACGAAGGCAAGTGACTTCTTGTGGTTAACACGACATATCACCTATTTTGAGGTGAAAGCAATTCCTGTTGGGAGTTTCTTCTATTTAGAAGTGTGTGAGTGCTGAACTGGCTGCCAGTGCCACCCTCGTGCGACAAGCTCGTTGTGCTACGCAAGGCGGCGCTGTGGGGTGTGCGTGAGCGCCCCGTGCATGAGATATGAGGTGTGAGAGCCGGACCTTAGGCCTGGCGCCCTGCCTGCTACTGGCCCTCCGCTCACGCACCGTCAACTCTGTTTACTCACCTGCCGGGTCTTTCCTTCGCTTTGCTGCGCTCCTGTAGGCTTTTGTTGCTCGCATGCGCAGGCATTCGAGGTATACCTGTGTGTTGTTTTACTTGGTTATCTCTTTTTAAGGTGGTCGTTTGTCCACGTACGGTTTATGCCTCTGTCAGTCGTTAAGGAAATTTCAGTATTTATGCTCTCAGTGTTTATCTGCATATTTGATCCTTTCGAAATCCGGTGGCGCTCTCGACTAATCGGCCCCTCAGGGGGATACAATTATTGTATCTATGGGAGTTTGCGCTCCCAGGGGGACAATGTGAGGGCCCGAGCTGAGAGTTAGGAATGCTTTCTTTTTTGTTTAAATAAAATGTTTTTGTTATGTTAGGGACCACCTTTTTTCGGTTCACTGCTGTCCTGTTTTTCAGCACCTACTACTTTCTTCTTCAACTTTGGTCTTGTTTCATAATCTTCTTTCACAACTTACTGTTTCTATGCCCTTTCTTCGTAGTTTCCTTAACTCCATACTAAATGGTGCCGTCTTTCTTCCTCTCTTTGGGTCGCCCTTGTTGCGGATAGGGAGGCTTAAACTTACTAATAATCTAATCTAATCTCGACTAATCAGTATTTTAAGCTGCATTGTCGTGCATTGAACAGCGTATTCTTGAGTTGGGGCGATTCCCTCTACAGGAGGGATGCAACTATTGGATCTGTAGGAATTTAGCGCTCCATGGGGAAAATCCAAAAGTCCGAAACTGAGAGGGAGGCCTTCTCTTTGTTGAAACAAAATGTGGTTTTTGTTTTGTTAATAACCATTTTGTTTAGGTTTACTGCTATCCTGTTTTTCAGCACTCTAACTTTCGTCATCAACATTTATCTTGTTTCACAGCAATTTTTCTTAACTTACTATTTCTATGCACAAGGAATATTGTGTGCGAACACACCTTGTGCATAGACTCCGCGTTCCTTTAACTTCATACTAAATGGTGCTTTAATTCTTTCTCTCTTTGGAACGCACTTGTTGCGGTTAACGAAGCTTACTCCAACTTTTCAAATTTAACGGCTAACTTTTTTAGCGGCTAAAAGCTAACTTTTAGCGGCTAACTTTTTTGGTGTGGTAGGTTGTTCAAGAGAATAAGGATTCCCAGCCCTCATTATCGCTCGGTCCCCAACAACTGTACAGAACTGAGCCTACGCCGGCTGCAAGACGACAATGGTCATAGGTGCAGGACACTGCAAGCGTGCACCATTACCTAGTGCTGCAGGAGATGGGGGAACCTGATAACTGTTGGCTAGCATGCATGTGGTGGTGTGAGGCATGGTGAGCCAAGTTAAAGCTTATCCGCTGCTGCCAAGCCTTGGAAGCGTACTCAGTTATTGTCGATTATTGGTCGGCCTTCTGAGTCGCTTCAGGGATGTCATCTAGATCTTACATCAACGGATGCAAGTCACGTTCGAAGTTTTCTGTTTCATAATATTCTGGATGGTTTGGTCATCACTGTTTGATCGTGGATTTCCTTATAATTGTTACTGATATATTAATCTGTGTACAACAGCTACAACAACAACAACTACAACATAGTACAAACATTATTGCTGCCAACTCTTTCAATAATGGGGGTCTGTGTTTTCTCCTTCTCCAAGCTATGGTTTTGGAAAATCTACGTTGACTTAATCGAATAAGTTACTTAACTTATCAGTTAGGTTTGTTACTTAATCCATACGGCGTCGAGCGTTCATTCGTGAATTTTCGTTTTAGGCGTCATATTAACTTTTTTAATTTTTGTTTTTATTTACAGTTAGTTGAGCCTACAAACTATCCGAAAACTCGAGATCGCTAAAACGATCAATTGCAGCTTCACGAGTATCATAGAGTTTGTGTTTCGTCAGCGGCTGAAATGTTCATGTGCTTGGCTATCGTGTGAAGATTTTTGTCGGACATTACTCCCTTGGGGGATACAACTATTGTATGTATGGACACCCCTCTGGGGGAAACGGTTATTGTCTCTATGCGAATTAGCACTCCTAATGGAAAAATGTGAAGTCCCGAGTTGAGAGTGTGGCCTTCTTTATGTTGAAATGAAATGTTTATTATTTTTTTGTTTTGTTAATGTTTTGTTCTTCGGTTCACTGCTGTCCTATTTTTCAGCGCCTGCCACTTTCTTCTCCTTTTTGTTATCTTATTTCATAAACTTCTTTCTAAACTTTGTGTTTCTATGTACTTTGTGCGTAGATTCCGCGTTCCCTTAACTTCATACTAAATGGTGCATCAAAGGTAACACCTAATCTAATTTCTTGTCGAACATTATGCTAATTGGGCAATCAATGCTGTGTTCTTTAGGAGAGGATGAACTTTATCGTCGAGTACCGCGGTAAATCTCAAGAACACGCGTTCGCTGCAGTGCAACTGCGGACAGCGCGGAGAATTTTGGCAGAGATCACCGCATCATTCTCACCTGATGACCTGTTCGAGTTTCAAGGCTGCATTGAGGTTTTTGCTTCTACTTCGCTTTCTACCTTTCTATAAATTTCACTGTTTGGTTTAGCTATATGTGTAATCTTTGACTCGATTTTTATTCCCTCTTTTGTACCTTTTTCTTTACGGTTCTGCTTCATTTCATCACTTTCAAGTTCACTATCACATTTGAAGAACGCATGAGGGTTCTCCCGAGTCATTTCTGAAGTCTTCTAATTTTCTCTGTATTTCTTCATGGTAGGCGTGGTGCCCGCTCCCTCCCACGTAGTTATCTCATTGGAAGCAGATGCTGGTTTAACTATACCCTCATGCGGGTGGGCGTGTGCATCACATTTCACTCTCGCTTCTGCCCTCAGACTATGACATGCCTCACCAACAGCTTGGAATGTTTTGTATCACAGTGATGGGCTTTTTTACACACCAAAATTCTGTCAGCTCCTAAGTTGAGTAATTAATTCTTTAGCATTTCGCTGTGAAGATAATTCTTCAGTGTAATGAGATACTCGGTTAACTTATTTTTCAGAGCGGTATCGACTGATACTCGGGTGAAATTTGTTAAATGACAGAGAAACTAAGTATTCGGTGGATGGAAATTTGTCCCCTCAAGGGGATACAACTATTGTATCTATGGGAATTAACACTCCCAGGGGAAAATATGCGAGGGCCCGAGCTGAGAGTTAGGTTAGCCTTCTTTTTGTTGAAATAAAATGTTTTTTGTTATGTTAAGGAACACCTTTTTCGGTTCACTGCTGTCCTGTTTCTCAACACCTACTACTTTCTTCTTCAACTTTATTCTTGTTTCATAATCATTTTTCTCAACTTACAGTTTCTATGCCCTTCTGTATAGATTCCGCGTTCCCTTAACTCCATATTTAATGGTGTTTTCCTCCTTCCTCTCTTTAGATCGCATTTGTTGCGGATAGGGAGGCTTAAACTAACTTATAATCTACAAAATCTAAGGAAATTGTAGATCATTTAGAACATTACGTAAGCTTCCAAGCTTTTATAAAAATGCTTCTAGCCGGCAGTAATCAGCGTGCCATGAAACGTGGGAAGTGTGTGTAAGAGTAGTTATGGAGGTGATTTGTGTCACACTCTTATTTTCGCAGGCTTGAGAACTCGGTGGCGTCGAATTGCCGCTTTGTATTTACATCTCATCAACCATTATGACGTACTGAATGACTTATCGTAAATTTGTTTTTTGAGTGAACACTGAAATTAAATGTAATTCAAATAGAATGGTTAATGTATTATTTTAGTTTTTAAATCAGAGGGAACCTATTGAAGATTATGTATGTTTGTGTAAAAATGCACTCACTCAATAGTTTTTCTTGATCATTTTTCTCTGATATGCAAATTTTTCTAAAATAGTCTTGCATGCTGCTGTATTCCTGACTCTTTGGCTGTGTTGACCATTTCCATCTCAGTGACTAAGGCTTGTGTCCAAATAATGGTAAATGCGTATCATTTGCTACTACGAGCGAAAATCATTATTTGAAGCCTGTGGAAGCCGGCGGTGTAGTCTATGATGGAAGTACGGCACACAACACACAGCATGCGTCCCAGTGAGAGACAGATGAAGAGTGTGAGTCACTGCACCACTTCCGCTGCAATGCATGGCTGCGCTCCTGCCGCGTTTCCAGACCGCGTGTGTGAGCTGCGTCCTAACGCGCTGTAGCGTCCATGGGTCCCCCAACAGCACCCATTTTACTGGCGGGATGCTGTGCGGCCAACAGGTCGAGGATGACTGTATGGTCCTGTAAATAGGCCCGTGGTTTTAATAACACTACATAGTGCCTGCTGGGCACGTTTCAGGAGTGTTTACAAGTTTATCGTGCATGTGAGCTGTGGAAATTTACGTACAGTTGTTAGTTTTACCTATGTCAAAACTCTTAACCCTTTTTCTTGAAACACATTTTTCTAAACTTGAATTGGCGACTGTAAGGCGCTGCCGGCTATTATGCGCGCTGTAGCAGCACCCGTTTCGTATTGTTCTGTTGCAACATGCAAGCAAATTTGAATTGTTTAATATTTTTCCTGCACTCACATCATGAGTTTTACTGAACATTCCTCAGTGAATGTTTAGGTCCATCACCTCGGAGACGAGTAGTCTGTACAGTTGCGTGGATAGCTTCATATTATGAACCTGTTCTCAAGGACAGCAACCGCTGTTGTGCAGGTCACAACATGTTCTTGCCAGCCTTTGTTTGAGGTTTACTCGTTTTCAGCTAACAAACTATTTCCTGTATTGAGCTTGTTGCTTCTGCTGTTTTGGAACTGCTGCTCGCGTCAGGGCTGGCTCGCAGTTTTAGCTCTGAACATATTTTTACGCTACAAAGCGCCGGGATTTGATTACTTTATAGAATTTGAGCTTGAACAGTGGCATGCTGCGTTAAACTCTATTCCGTAGGTTTGTGATATTAATATTTTCTGAAGAAACGTAGAATTGGTTAGTACCTCGCGAATGCGGGGATGTAAGTTATTGTGCAGGAAATTCAGAAGCGGGACGAAGGGGAGTTCTAAAGTAGTTTCATTTCATTGATTTCAAACTTGACTTGCATAAGGAAGAGTGAAATTGAACTTCTGTGGTTTAATTTTGAAGCACGGATTTTTTTCTCATTTTGTCATTTTGACCCGTCTCTTGGTCAAAAAGAAAAAATCTGGAAAAGTTCATTTCTGTGAAGCAACTAGATGGTTCTAATGCTGTTCAGGAAACCTTTTTTTGGGCTGTGTGTGTCGGTAATCAAAAATATATTTCAATGTAGAAGAGAACATTTTTGATACTAAAAAACTCCAATTTCTATCTGTGAAATGTTGACTCTCATTTGGAAATATGTTGTTCAAGATGATCTAAAATTGAATTCTAATCACGTACATTCGATTGAACAAGGCTCCAGCCCGCAACACTAACGGCAGTCATGCTTGAGTTGAATGGCAAAGCGCATGTAGTAAAATGTTGTGTCCGCCGCCGTTTATTGAAGAGATTGCCGGGTCGATACTGAAATCATGATCGACAATGCTTCGGTTTGAAGCGATGTCGACTGTCAGCATCGAAGTCGACGTCGTCGTTGTGTGTGGGAACGTTGCATTTTACACACCCGGAGCGTGAGAGATGAAATGAAAGTTAAGCGAATGTAATTGCTAACAGCAATATAACATTTGGTATAGAGAGAATGACTGAATATTCGCACGTGTTACATTTTTTTAATATTATACAAAGAATGGTTGAACATTCACACGTATTAGGTGTTATAATGTTATTATATTTAGTTATTACTTTATTGAAGTTATCTATCACTAATAAAATCCGTAAAAAAGATGTTTAGTGTAATTCGACTGTAAGGTGATCATTTTGAATTCATTGCTGCGTTATCATCTAGTTTTACTATTTTATTAGGAAAAATTCTAGGGTTTGTGTAATCGAAAACTTGAAGATCATTAATTTTCGTTGGTTCTTGTGTTGGTAACTCGAAACACCGGAAAGACTGGTTCGAACTATTACTATTTATTCCTGTTGAGTTTCTTCAGCCACACTTCTCTCAATTTCTTCTGTCCTTTAGTCATGCATAAGTCCAGGGGAAGATGTGACACCCCGAGCTGAAGGTTAGGTAGGCCTTTAGTAGAAAGGAATAGGTATTTAATTTTCTTACGGACCATCGGTTTCTATTCTTTACTATACTGTTTTTCAACACCTTCTACTTCCTTTTTCCATAAACTTGCTTCCTAACTTACTGTTTCTAAGCGCAGAAGATCATGCGTAATGTGTAAGAACCACCTTGTTTATAGATTCCCCGTTCCCACACTAAATGGTACCTTCTCCCTTCCTTTCATTGGAATAACTTTGTTGGAGTTAGGAAGGCTCAAGCTAACTCATTTAATCATGCGAACGCTTCATTTTTATTTTAATAAAACCTAAAACATGCTTCATCATAAAGGTTCTCTTCTAAACGGATTTGAATTTGAGTATTCCTAATTTTTGTGCGGGTCTCCTCAAACTACAGGCGCACCTCTGAAATGCCATGTAGTAATCTTTATTACAACATAACCTTTTTATTACTTGGAAAATCCACGTAATCGTGCATTTCTGACCAGTGAACCCTTGCTCCTCACTAGCCTCTCACTACTCCTGGAGGCCGCGTGCGCCGCAGCACGGTAAATAAACAGAAGCTTGGTTGTTAAGTGCTAGCATTAGAGGAACTTACTTATAAATTGAAACAACACTCAATGCTTCTTTGAACTACTGGTTCCTGACGCTTGTGTTCGTCGTGTTTCTGAGTATGACCTTGGGAAATCGTGGCCCAGCACTTCCATTCGGTGTTGCTTTGCTAGCCCACCGACTGACCAAAGGGAAGGAGCGGTAGGAATTTTTCTTGGGTGGAACTCACAGTATTCTCCATGTAAACTAGATGTTTACTTTTTCGTTGTGTTGTTTTTTTTCTGCTAATTGTCAGCCGGTTGTTTAATATAACTGCATTTAAAGTTACGGAGAAAACTCGTATTATATTTAGTCATTGTCGTCTTTCAATGCTCAATTCACGTAGTCCGGCTTTTCATTTCCTTACATCGCCAAATATTTATTTAATAACTTGGGATATTATTTCTCATTTGTATAAGCCGAACTCCATCTATAACAGTTCTCGCCGACTCATCTGGATAATGTTGTGTGATATTCTCACTTTCCTAATAAAATTGAGTGTTATACTCCTCAGGGGAAAATAACTATTGTATCTATAAGAATTAGCGCTCTCAGGGGGAGTACGTGAGGTCCCGAGCTAAAGGATAGGGAGGTCTTCCATTTGTTGAAGTAGAATATGCTTTCTTTTTCGATTCACTGCTGTCTTGATCTTCGGCACCTGCTAGGCCTACTTTCTTGTTCAACTTTTGTCTTGTTTCATGAACTTCTTTCACAACTTGCTGTTTCCATGGACCTTATGCATAGATTCCGTGTTCCCATAACCGCGTACAAAATTGTACCTTCCTCCTTCTTTTCTTTGGGATGCCTTTGTTGCGGTTAGGGAGGCTTAAATTAACATTTAATCTAATTGTTAGAATATTAGACGTTCTGTGTAAATGTTCACAAGACTTTTTGATTAAAATTTACGACAACAAATTGTTGAGAGTTCTACAAAAATTGAAGAACGAAATTCATTTATTTTTAAATCCGTCTCGTTTAACATTTATTATGTTTCATTCTAGAGTCGTAAAAATTGCGATATAACAAATATGAACACATATCTGGCACTAACGCTAGATTGTAGAAGTTTTTGCTTGACTCACACAACGTCTTCTTGGTACCGACTGTTGATATTGCAGATTCCATATTTTATATACCTTCATTTCACCATCAAAACTTTTTTCAAGAATTTCTCGTGCTTAAACAACACTATTTTACCTTTTTGTTGCAAATCGTTTCGCCTCTTGCCTTACAAGTTTCCATCATTCCGTCTTGGAGTTCTATTTGCGTGTGGACTGAATTTTTCCATAACTGTTTCTGATTGTTTACAGACATGCTGTAGTGGAATGCTAGCACACAGCAGTGCCCATTATATAGATGAACTCACCAATTTAAAAGGACCTAAATTGACTGTAGACATGATGAAGACAAGACTGGAGGTCAGCCTTCAGCTATACCTCGGTGCAGGTGGGCCCGAACATTGTTCTGTATCTAGCTACATTCCGTTTATTTGTTTCACGAGGATATTGTTAGTAAATATTCATGTGAGTTATAATGTTATGGTTGATCATTTCTTGATTTCAGATTAAGAAAAAATTACGTTCAAGGTGATTTTTTATTTAGTTAGGCTTAAAATAATTCGTTTTCTTTGTGTGAATGGATACTAAAGAGAAAATTATTTTTATCGGAAACCACTCTTGAGAATTAAGAATTTCTCAATACGATTCAACGAGTTGCTGGAGAGGTAAGCTAGGGAGTCGTGTTTTGTCCAATATTCTTTCAGTGAACGGCCCATTCGTCAGGAGAGCAACTTGAACTGAATCCTATTCTAAATTATAGAGTAGAATGCGAGAATAGCCATGAATGGCATTGTGAGTCCATTTTTTTTTAAATTTCTCAACTGCTGCTGTGTGAACTTGTAGCGTGAATAATTAAACTCTGTACTTTATTTTCAATGCGATTTTTGAAAAACTGTAATACACTACGCTTTTGTGTGAACCTCAAACCCCCCAAAAGCTTTGCTGCATATGTACTCATTGTGCTAACATTCGCTAAAAAAATTCCCATGCGAACTATTAAAAAGGATAATTTTATTGGATTTTAATTATTTTTATTTTAATTATTAGAAACGAAAGACGAACGTCGGGGAAAGTAAAACTAAAATTTTCTCCAAACGGATCATGTCATTTTTTTATATCCTTGATACCCCTCAGGGGATACAACTATTGCCTCTGGGAATTAGCACTCCCAGGGGGACTATGTTAGGGCCCGAGCTAAAGCTTAGGTAGGCTTTCTTTTTGTTAAAATAAAATAGGTTTTTGTTTTGTTATGGACCACCTTTTTTCAATTCACTGCTGTCCTGTTTTTCAGCACCTACCACATTCTTCTTCAACTTTTTCTTGTTTCGTGAACTTCTTTCTTGTTTCTATGCACCATGTGCATAGATTCCGCGTTCCCTCAACTCCATACTAAATGGTAATTTCATCCTTCCTTTCTTTGAACATCTTTGTCGTGGTAAAGGGAGGCTAAAACTTTCTTATATAATAATAATAGTAATATGTCCTTGATATTACATGTACATTATATTCAATTTCAAGGAATTTTAGTTCAAATTGTTTACATTTTTTGTAAACATTCAAAGAAGCGCTTGCTGATTTTACGGTGTACATCATGTTCAATGTACAATAAACCTCTCATTGATATAGCAGTGTACGTTATAGTTAATATCCTAGGAAACACACTGAATAGGAAAGAAACTCTTACTTATATTGCAGTTGTTATGTCCAATATCCAAGGAAACTTCTATCCATATTATAATGTACATTATAGTCAATATCTAGGGAAACTTTTTAGAAATGCAGTATTTATTATGACTTAAATTGAAAGAAGCTGTAATTGAGGCAACTTCGTTTCATCTTGTGCACGGTAACAGGAAACCACGGGTGTGCAGAACCTGAAACGAAGTTAGCAAATTTTGGTTGGAGGTAGAATAAAAATTAATCGCTGAAAATATCTTGGAGAAATTTCAAGGCCGCGTCACGGAGCGCGTCGGGTGCTGGCACCTCGCTTGTGCACGCGAGTGATCTTCATGTCACCGAGTTTGGTGTAGGTTGCCATCAGAACGTATCATGTCTGGTGTGCCTGAACGCGGGTGGAACATTTTGAATATTTGAATTTTGAGTTGAGATAGCAGCTCGACTTCACTAATTACGATGTACGAGTCATTTGAAGTTTGGTAGTGATTTTGAGATTGAACGAATTAAAGTATGAGATCAGTGTTTGAAATTTCTCTATGTCAAAATTTATTCATGTCAATTCTGGTTACAGAAATGAATCCCCCTCAGGGGGATACAACTATTATATCTATGACAATTAGCGCTCCCAGGAGGAAAATGTGAGGGCCCAAGCTGAGAGTTAGGTAGGCCTTTTTTGTTGAAATAAAATGTTTTTTTTTTAAGTTAAGAACCATCATTTTTCGGTTCACTGCTGTCCGGTTTTTCATCACCTACTACTTTCTTCAACTTCGATCTTGTTTCATGAACTTCTTTCTCTGCTCACAGTTTCCATGCCCTCTCTGTATAGATTCCGCGTTTCCTGAACTCCATACTAAATGGTACCTTCCTCCTTCCTCTCTTTGGATAGCCTTTGTGGCGGATAGGGAGGCTTAAACTAACTAATAGTCTAATCGAACAGAAATGTATCAATTTGAAATGTCAAGTTCACCGAGGTAGCTTGTTTGGGCTAACTTGGAAAAAGAGCGCATCGTTGTTATTGCCTGAGTGCTTTTTGATTCAAATTATGTTCATTGGAGCAGCATTGAAACAGCTAAAATTCCCGCTTGTATTTTCATTTTTGCCGGCCGAGTTCTTGCTTACAACTTGTCGTAGTAGGTATGATTTGCAGCTGAGACCTTGGTGGCTGAAAAGAGTTGACTCATTGCTCTTCGACCTGCTTTGGCTTTAACCAAGTGTATATATAGCGGTGGTGGCTTGCTTTTCTGCTGCAATTGCAGCTTGTATTTCCTGTGATGTTTCGTTTAGATTATTTTATATAACGTCTCGTAAATTATTTATTCATTTTTCAAGAGTACCGATCGTTAACGCTAAAAGGGATCGTTCATCTTCATTCAAAACTGTGTTATTCTAAATTTTAAATTAAATTTATTACAATGCTGCGGTATACTGGTTTCGGTAATTAGGCAGCATCTTAATTTATACAGTTATGGGCGTAATCCAGTAGCGAAATCGCCGCATCGGCCTGTATTAATTTTGTTTATTAAGCATCGAGCATCTTTACATTGTCGATGTCGGCCCAAATTCAGTATTGACCCCATTGTTTTAGGATCGTGATAGTACTCAAGTCGATTAAAATTAAATTTAAATACAGGAAAACATCTACGCTTCGAGGCTAGTCTCATTAAATTATTGATAGCTTCTCCGAGATAATTAGCTGATGTACTCGGGAACCATTCAATGATGTTGTCAGTGATAGATTAGCGCGTAAAAACGTGATCAGTATCGCGGAAAGAGTGCGTGGCAAGTCACGTTATCCGTGGCCTGCGCGCGTACAAATTCTGCTGTTGTTACCATGTTGCTATGTCATAAATACATAAAATGTTTCTTTATAATTCCTTCTAGATTGAGGTGTACATCTGACCAATTTCGTTTATTTGATTTTCTTTACGGTATTAGATGAAATGCGCCGTATGGGGTTAGGGAACATCAGAGCTTACACATGTGCTCTACATAAGTTGCGGTGCATTGATGATGGAAATAAGTTAACCCTGCCCCTGCTGTCGACCATAGCATGACCTTACCACCACCAAAGCGTGGTCAGGCTGCGGCCCCTCCCATATAGGGGGCGAAAGGCCCGCCACTCCTTTCTTCACGCTGCCTGGCGCCTCCATGCTTCACCGCTCCTCACGCCCTCGCTCTGTGCACTCCTCATCTCATGTTTATTGATGTCGCTACTCTCGTTCTCTCTCTCTCCCTTTGTGTCGGCATTTCCAAGTAAAGGAATTTTTAGTTAGGTCTTTGGTTACGTAACGCTTTGATTTGCCCATCTTAACGGGACATTAGAACATTACGTTAATTGGGTCATCTGTATCTGGGTTGTGAAGTGGTACCTCTGCATTTCTACGTTTGTGTCAACCTGGAGAAAAACGTAGCCCCCTTCAGGGGGATACAGCTATTGTTTCTATGGAAATTAGCGCTCTCAGGCGGAAAATGTGACTTTCTCAGCTGAGAGTTAGCCAGGCCTTCTATTTGTTGAAATTAAAATGTGTATTTTGTTTTCTGGAGATTTTTTTTACGCATCACTACCGTCCTGTTTTTCTGCACCTCTAACTTTCTTCAACTTTTCCCTTGTTTCAGAGCCTTCCTTCTTGACTTACTGTTTCTGTGTACAGAGGGTCTTGTATGGGAACACACTTTGTGCATAGATTCCGCGTTCCCTTAACACCTCACTCAATGGTGCTTTTATCTTTTTTCTCTTTAGAACGCCTTAATTGCGGTTAGGGTGGCTTACACTAAATTATCTAATCTGAGAAAACTGTCGGTCCGCACTCCATATCCCCCGTTTCTGTTCTTGTTCTTTGCCAGGTACCTGTATAATTTTACTCCTCAAATCCTGCGCTATGAGACAGATTATCTGATTTTAAATTGACCTTCACGTATTTTCTTCCATAAGCGCTTTCATGGTAAAGACTTGACAAAATCTAGTCGTCCTAAGATTCACAATAGTCAAATTAAATGGTATGCATCGACTAGAAAATTTGTATCTTGTACGTAGTAATGAATAATAATAAAACTAATAATAATAATAATAATGATTTTCATCACCTCTGCAGCATTTTGCGAGCCATGTTTCACAACTTTGATTAACTCCCTGCATTTTCTAAGCATGTAAATTTAAATTTTACTCTTCTTATGTTTTTGTATGTACGAATTTGTTTGCTATTTTTTTCTTAACTAATTTTTTTACTAACGTGCTTTCAAGTACACAAGTTATTTATTTCTGTGGTGGAGGGATTGGGAAACGAGTTTTTCACAAGAAAAAATTTTGTGTGATCTCAGTTGGTGTCCATGATATTTCCACCAGACTGCTGCTTTTCAGTGTTGATGATAAATGGAGAAAGAGGGTAGAAGAGTTTGACGCGGAACTTGGCTACTTATTGAACTTAGGTCCCTCTTCTTATTAAGTTAAAGAGTTGAAAACTCATTTGTGCAATTCGATTGCAACAATATAGCAATCAATGTTTCCTTCTTTAAAAGATGTTTTCAATTTCAAAAGTGTTTCAATTAATCTGTTGGGATTTCTATTTACGTGATTGCCAATCTTTAGCGTAGGCGAACGGCAAAGCATGAGTTGCACTTTGAAATTAGCGTGCAGTTCATTAGTTCGAACCTTGAATTGGACGAGTCACATTCGTCAGCCGGGGTGCGTTCCAAAACGTAGGCGTGCAGAGCCCGGCGACGCCCAGCTCTCCCGTTTTTGCACGTGAGCTCAACTCTCCCTTTCTGCAGTACGTGCATCCTTTCTTGTGCTCGACGCGTTCTCGAAACGCTTCTGCGAATGACTGTTGAAGATGTAGTTTCATTTTCTCATTAAAATGATCCTGTTTTTTTTTTCTTTCTCTGCTTGAATAATCAATCATTCGTTGAATTATGTTGCTTCATCTTTAATCTAATTAATTCGGTGTTCTTAATTACAATTACTTTATGAAGAGTTCTTCATAAAATATTTGAACTTCGGTGTGAAATGAGCGTCTTAGCACTCGCAACTAATTAATGTTAGTTAATATTATGTTAGTGATATGTTCAAGCACATCAGTTTCATGACCTTCAAAATCTACTTTTCATTCAAATCATCATTCTTATTTCCATTGCCCAGCTTTACTCTGAGATGTCGAAGTATGAAACGAATTGCTAAAATTCTGAAGGATCAAGAAATAACCTGCTGCCATGCCAGCTATAATTTAACATTTCTTGATGTAAATGAGCCTTCAAAATTTTACTTGCGCTGATCGCGTTATTATTTCACCGATCCAATTTTGTTCTAACCTCTATTTTAAACTCCAAAGTTTTCGTGCAACAACTTTGGGAGACTCAAAAGTAACTGTACCCACGACGCTGTCGGTCTCGTATCTTTCCTATCTCGTGCTATGCAGGATAGGTATTCGTAGATTTTCTTGTGTGCTACGCACCTTTTGTACGCTTGCACTCGGCGCTCTCCAGTTACTGTTCTTGTGGTTTAAAATAGCTAGTGCACTCATTTTCGTGCAGTTGCGAATCGTTTCCTTAGAAAACCTCATCTATTTTGTATTAATGTTCTTGAAATAAATCAGGCTAGTGATGTTCGTGATCTGTGTGTTTTTATTAGTGTTTGAAGTGAAAGTACCCTGGTTTTACTTCGTAAAATTTTGAAAGTTCCTTTCGTAAAATTCCTAGTTTAAAGACCCAAATTTGCGTCGACGTAACTCCGCGTTGAAGACAATATTCCATAAATTTTTTTAAGGCATCTCATTCTTCGAATGAGACCTGGCCGCAAGCCAACACCTAGGAACACGGGCAGAGGAGCCAGCCCCTATGTTCTCTTTATTGCTTGGCAGTTACAGTAGGTAAGTTCAGAGTTGGCTGCTGGATTGAACGCGCGCCGTTACTTCTTACTTTTTTGCGCACAAGCTCTAAAAGATGGCATATTTTACTAGGCACCGAAGTTAGATTGAGCCATTCATCTGCCTTGTGATCCCTCCATCTCCGTTTTGTTGTGTGCAGGTTTTGTTGGAGCTTGGTTTAGCTTCATGTTTACTTGTTTCCAGCACCTGGTCTTTTGTGCTAAAAAATAGTTCATCCTAATTTGTATTCCCTGTTATTTTCCCAAGCTGCTAAGCGCCCACATTAGTGTTTGAGCGTCATCTTATTTAGCATTTGCCTTAAATGACTCGTTGCAATGGATTTTTCTTATTTTTTCGGCGGTATTGCTGTTTTACTGAAGCGGTTTTTAAAAATCAGATTCAGCGTCTTTCATCAGCATTTTCTTGGTCTACCTCAATCGTCAGTACAGTTGGTGAATTGGATAAAGTGTTACAATTATCATAAACGCGAAGTGAAGTCATGTTCGTCTGGAAGAGAAGATTCCTACCCAGAACGCTTTTTGTTTTATGTGAATGATACTTAAGTCTTTGACGAACGAAAATAAATATTACCTTTTAGATCATATTTTGTTTTACACACTCGGATGATATTATTAGTTTGTCTTCCTTTCTTGGGGGACTTCTGTTGTGGTTAGGGAGGGTTAAAATATGATACTTATAATGAAATCGGTATATAATAGTGTGTTTTCAGTCATGCAACTCAAATATCCGATGTAGGGAGCTTAAGTTGTCGGATTATGGAGGGAGATAAAAATATCCTCAATTCGACAGACGTAGTACCGATACCATTTTGGTTCTGCATTAGTAAATGCTAATTTTGAGAGGAAAAATAATTTCTGCGTAGTGGTTGAAATGTATGTATTTGACGAGTTAATCTTGCTGTGTTACTGAGAGGCTACACGGTGTTGGGTGTGTTGAGGTTTCTCTGGAACAAGTAAGTGCACCTTGAGGTTGCATTCGCGCGCGTGTGGAGCAGCGGGCCTTGCTGCTTCGCTTGTCGTGACGGCGGCACATGAGTCTCTGCGTCGTGAAAAATCTCTGTGATATGGTGACTTCACTGGGTTACGTGGTCACGCAATAGCTGGCGTTTGAAATTTCTTCAGAATGGAACTACGTGAAACTACGTTCAGTGTCCGGTAGAGTTGCAGTTCTGCTAAGGGGCAAAAACATAGACTATGTTGTAGGGATGCTATTCTTTTTTCAGTTTTTTGAACATTCTGTAGGAACATACACCATTTATGCGGTACTATAGAAACACGTAGGATGTAAAATCATGCTTTCGTGCAAGGAAGCGTTATTGTTATGCAGTTATTATTTTTTTTAAATATCAAGTTACAATTCGAGGCATAAAAAGTAAAAATTAAAATTGAAAAAATCAGTGTGATTGCTACGGTTTCTGTGTTCAAACTGAAATGCTAATGATTGACACTGTTAAAGAGGATAAAATCTCAGCATTGGAAGTGTTGGTTTACACCCATATGACAAGAACGATTTGCTGGTTATCAGCCGAAGGAGAAGTGGTTTAGTAAGAGTGCTAAATTATGCTGTCTGTTAGGAATAGAGGATCATGCATGCTTTATTGAAGGCTGGACGTGCGAAATAGCACATAAAGCCGAAAATATCTCGGTGTTTTTTTCATTTAATGAAGGTTAAATTGAGAAAATGTCAAGTTCACTCGATTTTAAATTATGGATGTATTGATAGAATGTCTATCTAATTTATATTGAATGACTCTGTGGAATTTAAACATAATTTTGTGCATAGTTATTTTTAAATTTTGGATTAGAGTAAGTGGACACTCTAATGAGACTAATTTTCTGTGGACAAACGAATTTTTTTTGGTGAACATCATTTCGATCTCAGTGTTTGCTCAGAAAATCAACCAATAAGCTTTATAAATTACTTCATAGGTTCCATTTCTGCAGCTTTTACCTTTTCAAACTAATAATTGTTCAAGTACCTTAAGCTGTTGTCAGAAATATCTTCAGAGTGGCTTGTTTACTGTTGCAGGAAAGTACTTGAATGTGTCATTTATCAAGTTACCTTAGTTTCTCCTTTATGTTACAGAATATATGAAACAAATAATACTACAGTCGTGATATCCTCGGAAAAATTTAGAAAGTTATGTTTTTGAAGCTTTGTAACTTTTCCTTTCACAACTACTTCAAATATCATCTACTAAATAAGAAATGTTTACAGATCATTTGCCGTAGTATTTTGAACTTTACAGGGCGTTTATTGAACGTTGTTCCTAACCAGAAGTATCTGGAATGACGACACTTTATAATTAACACAAAATGCTCGAACATGAACACCCTTATTTCTAATAAGTTCCAGTTCTTCTAATATTGATCTTCCACTGCGTTCTCTTTGTACTGTGAGTTTTTCTTTGTAAGTGACCGCCATTACTTGAACCGTCGATCGGTTTAGTGAGGGGCCACTCCCCTCATAGTGTGCGATTGCAGTAATGGACCGCATTATCGACACTTCGGCCCGCCACTGAATCTTAGCTCCGTGTTCCCTGCTGGACTCCGTAGCCTCTGGTTGAAGTGGAGCACAGATACGTTTTTTTTCTGGGAAATCAATTCGTAATTCTATGTGATTCTTTTTAGTTTAGTTGATAAAAGCTTTCGTGCAAATTACTGTTAGCGACATCACGCAATAAAAGGGAAAAACTCCTGATTTTTCTACCGTAAGGAATTTTCTTGAAAAACAGTTAGGTGTTGGTAAGGCATTTGTCTACCATCTCTTCAATTAAGATTTTGGTCCATAAACTCAAACCTGCCAAGCACAATCGTAGACTGCGCAGAATTTTCTACTCTATTTTTAACCGAAACATATGTGTCTCTTGAGCATTACATGTTTTTGGTCCCCGGATCACACATTGTTGATTATATCGTGCTTGTTGATTCTTGTATCTAATCTATTTCTCGTTCGGTCCTTCCCATCTCATTCTTAAGCGAATTTTTTTAGGTTTCTACGAGTTTGTGTATCCAAATATTTGAATGTGGATTTCGCTGCAGTAACGCTGTTACTTCGGCACTCGTGGCACGTATTTACATTATTTGGTGTTTATCTGCTATTCATTACCGTTAGTTTTGTGTGCTCAAAGGAGAGATGGGACTAATAAAAAGGAATATTAGTGTTGAATAGTTCACTCGCCTCTCCGAGGGACTACCTGCAGGTGAGGCGAACGCAATTGCTTGCGCCAGCATTGCCCTAAGCTGTTGAAATCTATAGAAATGTCCTGAACTGCAGCATAAATTTGAAAAGAAGCTACAAAATTCTTATCGCACCCATCCAAATGACACCAAAGTTGGACCATCACCACTCCAGTCGAGAATTAAAGTAAGAGTTGGGCTAGCTTGCTAAGCGCTGCATCTCCTCCACCTCGCCTGTGTCGGTACTTCTTCTGCCAGTGCGACTTGCTGCGCGCGATGCTCTGATGACCCTTCCATCGATTGCTTCTGATCTTTCCCTTTGGATTTTTTCGAGTGACAGTTTTGCCTCCATTAGGCTCATCAGCAAACCGTCATTAATCTCAGTCTTGCGTGACACGTGGGATCCAGAGGAGCCTCAGCTGCCTCCAAATCGAGTCTAAATCCTCTTTCAAAATTTGTAATCGAGGTGAAACTCGTGGGTATGTAGGCAACTGTTAGCTTGTTTTTTTTTATCTTCTCAATGTGGTTTTAATTTCCTAGTGATACATAAATAAGCCTTTTTTTGTTTAGGTATGCTGTCTTCATATCAAATGAAATTTCATTTGTGAAATTGTATAGGTCTCTCCCTTAAAGATGAGTGCTAAAAATATTAAATTGTGTCCCCTCAGGGGATACAACTGATGTATTGATGGAAAGTAGTACTCCCCAGGAGGAAAATGCCTGACTTGAAAGTTAATTAGGCTTCTTTTTGGTTGAAATAAATTTTTTATTAAGATGCATCTTTTGTCGGTTCTCTGCTGTCCTGTTTTTCCATTCCTATTATTTTTTTCGTCGACTTATATCTTGCTTTATAAACTTCTTTCTTAACTCACTGTTTTTATGCGTAGAGAATCTTGTGTGGGACCACAGTCAGCATAGATTCCGCGCTCACTTTAAATCTAAACTAAACGGTGCCTTCATCTTTCCTCTTTTTGGATCGCCTTTATTGCGGTTAGGGAGTTTTTGATTAACTTCTTTAATCTTGAATAAAATTGTGTATTTTAAAAAAAACTTACTCTTGTTTAATTTTTCCATAATTTTATCAACAGATCGCTGGGATCTGATGCTGGTCGCGTCTAGATGGTGCAAAATTATTGTGACGTGCTCTTTCAAATTTACAACTGAATTTTTTGGAATAACGGAGAATAATTAACTCTATTATTTCATCTGTATGCTCGAAGAGTTGAGGGCGTCCATTGGAGATATTCCCGACTAGAGCCCAGGCTAGTAGCCGCGTTTGTTAATGGAGAATGTTTTCATGTTATCTTATTATTTACAACCTCTTCTGGTATTCTCATTGTTAGAGTTAAGCGTGTCGACATGTTGCAGCAAGTTTCTGCTCCAAATTATTTGCTAGAATTGTTCCCCAAATTTTTTTCGTTTCTGAAATGCTTACCATTAGAATAGGAACGCGCTTTGAGTGATGACATCACGTATAGCAAAGCGCGTTGCTAATAATTCGTGTTTTCCTTTCTTGAGTAATATTCCTATGTTTTCATCCCCTCAGGGGGATACAACCATTCTATCTATGGGAATTAGCGCTCCCAGAGGGACAATGTGAGGGCCCGTGCTGAGAGTTAGGTAGGCTTTCTTTTTTGTTGAAATAAAATGTTTTTGTAATGTTAAGGACCACCTTTTTTCGGTTCACTGCTGTCATGTTTTTCAACACCTACTAGTTTCTTCTTCAACTTTGGTCTTGTTTCATAATATTCTTTCACAACTTACTGTTTCTTTGCCCTTTCTGCATAGATTCCGCGTTCCCTTAACTCCATACTAAATGGTGCCTGCTATCTTCCTCTCTTTGGATCGCATCTGTTGCGGATAGGGAGGTTTAAACTACCTAATAAACTAATAATAATCCACTCTTGAATACGTTTTTATGCCTTTGTTCTTTGTCTGTCTAAAGTCATTGCGCGTGGAGGCAAACATATTGCGTTCTCCCTCGTACGTTATTTTCATTTTACGGGATGAAGTATACATGAAGTATACGTATAAGAGAAACTGAGATTAGTAGCGTTCATTTAAATTGTAAAAATACGAGTCATTTCACCTGGAAACGGAAACATGTTGAAGACGTGAGCTTGTGAGTTAAATTGACCATGGTATCCAAGTAAAGGGAAAACTCGTGCTGTGTTAGCTTCCCTTGTTATTTCATACAAATTTAGTAGAGGACAGAATCACATTTCTTGATTCCAATCACTTATAGCCCAAGAGGTGGGAAAGTACAAGTATCTTTATCATATTACGCTTCTCACTCTTTGAGATATTATTTCATTTCGGTGTGAATTTGTGTTGAGTTGCGAGGGCTTGGATCATGTCACTTTAGTCTCTCTGAGACGTCCGGCCTAAAGCGCTCTATGTTCGCCAGCTGAGCTCTTGTCAAGTGCTTTGTCTTGTTCCTCGCTGCCTGAGTACCCTCTGCAGACCTCCTCGAAGCTTGCTGGACTGGGCGGCTCGAGCCCTGCATTCTGGCTTACACTCGTACAATCTTGGATGTCGTGCATGGCCTGTTGCGAGCGGGCTATGGCGAACTGAATTGTCCCTTCCCGTGTTTTCGCGTCCGGAATAATGATCTAAAAAGTGTTTCTAGTTATCTTTATTGAAATTTTATGTGACGCTCATGCTGATGGAATACTGTCTTCCGCATACGTTTTTCTTATCTTGCGTGCCTGATGAATTATACAGTCGAATCAGTGTATTGTGAGGTCTTTGAAGGTGCGTCTGTAGTATATTCTGTAAGCACTGCTCAAGCTTGTCAGTTTTTTAAAACAGGTAGCTTCCAATGAGCATTAAAAGTATTTCTTGGGTTGTGAAGAAACGCGTTCCCCTTCGAGTAGGTTCCACTCGAGCGGCAGAAAATTGTAGGTTTGTTTGTAGTGAGGCCCTCGATTGGACCCGTTGCTGTAGCGACTTGCTCTGCCACCGTCAGTTCGCACACCAGAGCGCCTGGCTCAAATAGCCAGTCCCGGATTCTCAGCCTACCATTTCTCATGTCAGCTTCCTTGCTCCAGCTTCGCTGCCTCGTATACCCACTCCTGTTGTTCCCCTCACGTTCCAACGAGGCATGGTTTTTCCTTTCCAATGTTCACAGCTGTAATGTGGGTCATATCTTTTGAATATTTTTTGGTTGCGGTTTCTAGGTTTGTTTTTGGGGACTCGGCGTGACTACATATCACCAGTGTCGAGTGTGTGTCTTCGATGATAATGCACGTGTGCATGTTTGCATTTTTTTAAATGAATTCTTGTTTATTAGGCTTCGACCTCAAACTTATTGCACAATGCTAACGAAATTTCTGTTCCTATTTTTCTATCTCTTAAAATTAGTCAATTTATATTTGAAAGACAAGTTTTAATATTATAAGTGTTGAAAGTTTATTCTTAAATGTTGTACTGTTTTCATGTTAAAAACCCTTTCGTCTTTGTATTGGCTGGCAGGAAGCATGCCGATGTGTGTAGTTTTGTTCTTTATTGCGGGAGTGGTGAGGATTTGGTTGTGAGTGCCGAGCTGTACGCCTCTGCTGTTTTTTCTGGCTTATTTCAGTGTTACAATGTTCTCTGATTTTGTGGAATTGATTTTAGTTCAGGTAAAATTGAAAACGTTTTGACTTAGTTGTGATATATCAGTACCACACATTAAGGGAGCAGTGCGATTGCCATTGTGAAATCGAAATTCTTTCCATTTTGTGGAAATAAGGTTAATTTAAGTTGATATTCGAACATACTCTTGCAATGCGCATTGACGGCACCAAACAGAGTTTACATTTTACTCGCTCACGAAGTGCCTCCCGACGACAGCGTTCACGATTGCACTGCGAGAATTCCTGCGCACCGCCGAGCGTCCCCCCTGGTAGTCGGGCCGTAGCCGCCTCAATTAATTACATTCTCGACCATTAATCTGCTCCCTCCCCTCTACTTCTAATTCATGCCATCAGCTCCCGCCTTGTCTTCATATATCTCGTATTTTCTGTGTTTTTCGCGGTCCTCGTTCTTTACAGCTTCCTTGCATTCAGCCGAGTTAATCGAGTTATTCGCGTTCTCCCCGCTTTCGTTTTAGTTTTTGCTTCCGTAAAATTTTCCCCTTTATAATTTCTTTGGTTAATTTAAATTGCTTTGCAACACTTCTATAGATGTGGATTGTTTTGAGCTATTTTTGAACTATGTTTTGGTCGAAAAAGGGAAATTGAGATTTTTGGATTCATGCCCGCTTTTCTGAAGCTTTCGAAAAATATGTCTTCAGATTCTTTTGTGTTTGTAGGAAACAGCTCCAGTGAGTCTTACATATCGTTGTTTGTAATATTCTCACTCCGACAAGTGTTCCGATCACTTTTGTATTTTGTTGTTGTTTATAGTCTTTTCTTATGTTCTCTTTGATACACCGGCTACCTGGGTCATTTCCAGTCTATTTTTCCATTTCCCATTTCGACAGCAGTTACAATGAAAAAATAGTATCGAATCTCGTACTTCATTATCAACAAGTTGAGGGGTGCATGATACATCTGATCACTTTTGATGATTGTGTTAAAACACACAAGATTGATTATATGACGTTTTAAGACATAAAATCAATTGGAAATTTGTACGCAGCTTTTAATTTTTCTTGTGTACGAAAACTATGGTTAATTATAAATAATTTTTGCCCAAAAATCTGCTATAAGTAAATCAAGCACAGGAGCATCAGTGCTCTAAATTCGGTAATTTTAGCTGTCTAATGATGTAAATGTCAAGCTTTAAAAAAGTTGCTTTTGCTCCTACTTCCGATTGTGCAACTTCTTAATCGTATAAGTGGTAAATATTGCGTCTCTCGCTGACCAGGTGACCGCCCAAAGATATCGTCTGTATCCAGTATTCTGAGCTGGCTGGAAGCGAGCACCCTTGCACGACGCTGTAATTTGGCTCACGCCGCAGCCTCGTGTGATGACCGCGTATGTCAATATTATACGAGGCAGCTTGCCTGTCGCACCCGAGTGTACGTCATAAGATTAGTTTTGTATTTAGGATGTTTGTGTAGAGGGGAGCCTGCAAGATATCATCATTAGTCGAGGCTTGCAACTTCTGCCGAGATGCCGAGGGCAATACCAAGTTTTCCCATCTACCTCTTGCATGTTTCTTCCTTGCTAACTGAGATTCTTGGCTTCTGCTCCGTTTTGTTCCACTACCCGAATGCGCTATGCTCCTGGATTGATAGGAATGACAAATTTGTTTGGCACCCGGAACCATGTAATTTTTCACACTTGTTTCATTTCCGAATCATCGAGAAAATACATGGGCATCAGTTGCTCCTTTGTTCTTCATTAAAAAATCAATGTGTTTTTGCCGTTAAAATTGACGGCAGTATTACTTCCCTGAAGGCGTCAGTTCTTTAGTTAGTGCATTCATGGGGAAATTTTTTTGTTCCATGTTAGCTGCTCGTGCGGACTCTTAATTTTACGCTGTAGTTGGCAAATTATCTTGAAACTATTTTCCAACGAAGCACATGACCCAATCATGTTCGTGGATAATATTACTGTCTGATTATATCTGCTTGTCTCGGGTTCTGATATAAACGGGAATGAAATTGAGAATATCTTCGTAGGAAAGTAGCTAAATTGTGTTTGTGTTACAGACCCAATTTTACATTTTCGAAATAACTGTAGTCGAATGTCAGAGCCATGAAAATGTTTATTACCTAGAGTATGCACATCTTCCTACATGTATATTTGGTAAAACAGAGTTTCGCATTGACTTACTGTAACACGAGTACACTAGCTAAAAAACTGACGCCTTGCGGAAGTAGATGATGTCCTTCATTATACGGCACAATAACATGGTTTTATAATCAATGACGACAAAGCAACTGAATCAGTTTGCTGCTAGCATTGTACCTTATTAAATAAATTATCATTAAATTTTAGTGTAAGTAAATTGCAATTCAAAACAGAACTAGGCTATCCTGCTGAGTTCAGGTTTCCCCTTCGGAGCGCGTTATGACGTTGAGACAGTTCGCGTTGTAAATTTATACTTCGAGTTATTGCTAGTATATTAATAAGTAAATCAACAAATGCATATATGAACATACGTAAGAGTTTCTTGAAATGGTTAAGTACGTGCGTATATTCAAGTTCTTGGACACTCGGCGCCAAACGTCATTTTGAGAAATTTCTTTAGGAATGGGGATGTTACTTCTCCAATTTTGCGATTTTACGTCATGTCTAACGAAACTCGAAAATTCGGAAGATTTCTTCTTCTTGATGTCAGTAGTTCAGGCTTTTCCTAACCCGTACGTTCCTTATGGAATTACTTGAAAACTAGTTCCTCGTGTTTTAAATCTTACCAAATTTAATGAACAAGTTTCTTTTATGTGTGATGTATTTCCGTCGTTGTTATTTTAGCTAATTGAATCTCTGTTGTGAAGGTATTTCGTAACTTTGATTTTAGCTGAATGTGTGATCGAGATTCAATTTAGCCGTAAATAATCGATTATTTGTACGCAACATTTAACATGATCACGTTGCTTCTTGCACTGAAGTATTGTTCATAGAAATTACGATTTAAGAGATCGAGTTCTGTAGTTTCTCTCTAGACGCTGTTGCGACGTCAAGAGAAATGCGTTGTTCCATCATTTGAAGCTGGCAAATTCCCTCGATCTACTGAGCAAATAGAGAAGGACGCACTCGGGAACGGAAGTTTAACCAAGCAGAGTGGAGACCAGGGGCTGGAAATGCAATTTTGGCTCAACTTTGTTCTTCTGTGATCAATCGGTTGTGAAAACGTCGTCGCTTCGGCGTGTGCTTTAGACTGGAGCGTGGGATTTGTGCTCTTCCCTTCCATTTGCAGTTCTAGCCTTTCGTCTTGGGATTTCGTCCTATTTATTAGTTGTTTCTCCGCGTCTTTTTATTAGTCAGTCTAAGTTAAAGCTGTGATTCTCGTACGTGGGCCTCAAAAAGTGCAGTTAGGATATTCATATGCGAATGTCGGAGACCCTAGTATTACGCGTCATTAATGATTTAGATTAGGAGTTAATTCAAATCTTCCTTACTACAACGGTGTTCCCAAGAGTGATAGGAAGAAGAAACCATTTTTTATCGAATGAATAAAACGGAGGAATCTATGCACTAAATGCATCCCCACACCTTGCGCATAGAAACAGCGATAGTGGAAAAGTTTACGAAACGTAAAAATTGAAAAAAGTACTAAGTGCAGATTAGAATGGCATCAGTGAGCCGAAAAAAAGGTGGTCTGTAACCTAACAAATCCCATTTTATATCGAAATAAGGAAAGCCCACCTAACCTTGAGCTCGAATCTCAAATTTCCCCCCTGATACAATAATTGTATTCTTCCAAGGCTGCAAAGCTATCATGCGTGCAACGTTTTTAAGGGTGAAATGAAAACCATTGGTCGCAGATAGCTGATGTTTAAGGGTAAATTAACTGAATGGATGCGCGTGCTTTGACTTAATTAAATAAAACACATTTATAAATGTTATTTATGACTAAAAGCTTATCTTTAATTGTCCACAGTTATTACTACATTGATTTTTTTCACGTTTTTAATCACTTTGTTGTAATTCAGGTTCTTCAATTTATTATCTCAATTAATAAAAAAATAGTTCATGTAATGTTGGTCGGTTAGTTGGAAGGTTGGCTTCCTAATGGTAAGTCTGTTTCAGTGAGGCTCAGCTCGGATTTTACTTGAGGTAGGTTCCAGTGAGACTCAGCCAACAACAGGAGGGAAGTTACGTATGTTCTGGGCAGGAATTGTCATGGTTGGGCTGGTTGCGCCGATGCGAGTACCTGAGAAGTTCAATTGAATTCTCTGTCATACATCGAGTTATTGACGACCGGCTCCTCTCCGTAGTACCGGACGCTGGGTAACTCATTCAAGTCAGAAAAAGGGTTTGCAATCCCGGGACAAAATGCAAATCCCCGAATACCGGGATTTCAGGAAGAAAATCCCGGGAACTCCGGGGATTTCTTCATATTTTTACATTTATGCTATTGTGATTTGTTGCCCATGCCCATCACAGTATTTGACGATTTAGAAAGCGAAAACCCTTTATCTGAGTAGGATTCTCTAATAAATTCACTCTGTGTAACTGTATTTACTGACACGCCATCAACTGCTACAAGCTTGGTCACTTGATCTTCCGGAGTACTTTGATTCGCCTTCACGAAACTTGTAATTTTTATTTGTTTAAGTTCAGTGCTTTCACTACTGCTCTCCCTTGCATGAGGGCGCTTTGTTCCAATACGAATTCTGTCTTCTGAGCTACTAGTTAACGCAACTGGGTCTACAGTTTCAGGCTTCACTATGTTGTGTTTGCTCTTTAGGTGACGTAGCAAACCACTGGTAGACCAGCCTTTGCAAAGTAAACTCTTGCCGCACTTTATACACTTCGCACTCTTTCCGGTTGCATCTTTAACCTAGTATCTCCGCACAAAGGCTTTGGTTTCCACAACATCGGTCGTTGCCATCGTATCTATTACAGTCAATTCTTCATTTCCTGCAAACCCAAACCACAAAATGTATTCTGATGCAATAGTAGAACTAAATTATTAGATTGTGTAGACTACACTGTGTTGTGATGTAAATTGCAATAATATTAAAACACTAAGTCCTATCTTGAGCTCTCTCATTGATTAATCATATTAAACAGCATGATTTTAAGTTATTTTCTCATTCATATCTTGAAATGTATATTACTATTTGGAATCCCGGGAATTCTCGGGAAAAACTATGTTTATATTCCTTTATCGGGAAATTTCAGCCCCAAATTATCCGGGATCCCGGGATGCAAATCCTAGTAAGAATGTCGTTTTGTACATGAAAATGTTATATTGCTCATGCATCAAGGTTCGGAAGGGAATTTTCAGCCTCGATAAATATCTAAGAGAATTGTCTTGTGGAGTAGCCTCGTTCGTCCCGCGACCTCATCTTTATTGAATACCTATAGAGTATGATCGAAGCTGATTACATCAAGATGCAAACTTATGTGTCTAAAGGCACTCTAAGGAAACCTGTTAAGACTACTTGTGACCACTTAAATTTGTCTGCTATTTCAAGACTACCTCATCATGGACCACAGCATCATGATTGTAATTGAGAAACAAATTCAATCGATACTTTTTACGGGGTTAATGTTTTTCTTTATGATAATATCCGTGTAATTGAATTATCGTTATTTTTCTCGAGGACAATTCATCCCTTGTAATAGCTCTGGACTAGAAATCTGTGTTTTTTACAAATCATAGAAAGCAAAATTGTGCTAGCGTCATTTTAGGGCGTTTTTTGTTCCCATTCTTACTGGTTGTCCTAAAATATTAGCTATTTTTCTGTTTCACCCTCTAAAATTTCATTTGAATTGTGCTTCTGGACCTAACGTATAAGGATCTGCATGATCTCTCGGCCCTGGACGGGAGAGGTGTACAACTTGGGTTAGTCCGTGTCAAGTTGTCCACTTTTGAACGCTGCGCCGAGATTCCTCTCCATACTAAATGGTGCCTTCATCCGTCCCTTCTGGAACACTTTCGTAGCGGTTAGGAAGGCTTGAACTAGCGGAAAATCTCATCTATCAAACGCTGGCATGTCTTGATACCTCGTTCCGTACTAGCGTATCTTCCTTCATCAAAGGAATTTCCTTTCTCGAAATTGGTCACAGGATATCTCGCTTGATGTCCCCAGAAGCTATGACAAGACTAATTTCTTATTTTATTAAAACCATCACAATAATGCCTGAATTTCATTAGTTATGGCTGTTTGAGTGTCACATCACACGTATTTAATTTTATTTTTTATGCGCGTGTTTAATTATTGTCTCGGGTGAATAAAAGCGATTTGAAACTAACTTTTGAGAGTTCTGGAAATTTTTAGTTCTAAGGTTTCGGTGATGTTGTTCTCCCTCAATTAACGTGTAAGGCGCAGTTTAGTCAGTGAAGATTTTTGTGTTTCTTGTTCTTTCTGGTGGCTTTCACGCGATTTGTTAGATTGTTCAAAAATGAATGTAAGTCGTTATTGTGTTCCTGTAATGAAGTTCAATAATCAATGTGCTTGGGGCTTCGAGATTCGTAAGTTCATTCCCTGCAGCCCATTAGCAGAAGACGGAGTACTTACTCCGCCTCCAGGGCAGTGGATTGGAAGCGACTTCGGTTTCTCTTTCTTTCTAGGTTTTACACACGGTCCGCGTAAGTTTTTATGGGAAACAACGCAAAAATGTCTTCAAATTTCATTTCAGGTAATGTGTTGGGTTGGTGCTTGCGTCTATGAAATTATTTTCGATTGAATGTGTCTGCATGAACTGAAAAGAATTCCTCCCGAGCGGGGAATTAAAACTCCCGGGGAAAATGTGTGTGTGAGGGCTCGAGCTTAGAGTTATGTAGGCCTTCTATTCGTTAAAATAAAATATTTTTTGTTAAGAACCACCTTTTTTCGGTTTACTGCTATCCTGTTTTTCAGCACCTACTACTTTGTTCTTCAATTTTTATCTTGTTTCATGACCATCTTTCTCAACCACTGTTTCTATGCCTCTTCTGCATAGATTCCGTGTTCCCTAATCTCCATACTAAATGGTGCCTTCCTCCTTCCGTTCTTCGATACGCTCTTTTCTGTAGCTTGTAGGGAACGTAAATTTGACAAATAATCTAATCTCCACCCAAGCCACCTTGACCTGGAAAATTTACAGCATGTAGCACTTCTATTGTGCAGGGAGCCATGCTTCAGGTACAGTTTTCACGCATACTGTGGTTGCGTTAAAGTGGGTGAAAGCTTGCACAGTAAACCTGAGCGTTTTTCACAACCACACTTCTTACAAATGTCTATTTTGATTTTAATGTTGAGAGTCCTTACGAAGGCTTGTGTGAATTAAAAAACGAATCTTTTTGTTTGCCCTAGGCGAAGGCTGATGCGTTGTGAAACTTATTTCACGCGATAGATTCGATGGATATTACGAGCGTCTAATTCATTGATCAGTAATTTCATAGTCATTTTGTATCCAAATTTACATTCACTGGTATTTATTTGAGAGCTGTTCTCTCGATTTGAACTTGATTATTCACTGCAATAAAAGTTCTTAGTTTTCGATAGTGTAGTGAAATATCTTATATCTCACAATTATGCAATGTGTTGCTAGGTTAGTTTGAGGTAAAAGCTGCGAC